>CAUYOR010188383.1:0-28033 GCA_963573925.1 Callimico goeldii
CCTCTGCCTCCTAGGTTCAGGCAATTCTCCTGCCTCAGCATCCTGAGTAGCTGGGATTACAGGCACATGCCACCATGCCCAGCTAATTTTTTGTATTTTTAGTAGAGACGGGGTTTCATCATGTTGACCAGGATGGTCTCGGTCTCTTGACCTCGTGATCCACCCACCTTGGCCTCCCAAAGTGCTGGGACAAAGTGTTTGTTAAACACTCAGTCTCACATGGTATCTCACGTGCTTTAACAAACGATGTACGCCATCTCAGCCTTTAGAAATTTATCACTGAAGCAAACTTCAGGCCATTTTGGGATGCTATTGGTAGTATCTCTTTTCTCCTGCCCTTGCCTTCACTTTGTTTTTCTCCTATCTCTCACTCCAAGCGTTTTATGTGGGGAAACGTAATATATTAAAACAACAGATATAGTAAAAATATAGTAAGTGACTTGACAGAGGCATGTATGGAGTGCTGTAAGAAAGTAGGGGATAGAATAACTAGGCTACTTTCTCTAGAGCTCAGAGAAGGGTTGAAGGTCTGGTTGAGACTCAAAGTATGTGGAGGGATCTGTGAGGTTGACAGGGCAGACGGGAGTGCTCAGAGGTAATGGTGGTTGATGATCAGAAGGTCTAAAACACAAGCATTTGGAAAGCTGTTAGTAGTCACTGTGACCACAGAACACTGAAAATTTAATTCTCCAAATATACTGATAATCTTTCTGAAAATTCCCCCTAATCTGCACATCTCTTCTTCAGTCAGGGAGTCGCCACAGGCGAGTGAATCCTTCATCTTCTAAGTCAGCAGTCCCCAACATTTTCAGCACCATGGGCCAATTTCACGAAAGACAATTTTTCCACAGACTTTTGGGAAGGGGATGGTTTCAGGACTAAACTGTTTCACCTGAGAATAGATGACCGGGTGTTAGATTCTCACAAGGAGAGGGCAACCTGGATCCCATGCATGCACAGTTCACAGTAGGGTTCACACCCCTACTGTCATAGTGACAGGAGACAGACAAATTCCGGGGCAGACAGGGATGGGTCCCCAGAGAAACTCAACCTTCAAACCAAGGACAGTTCAAAGACTGAAAACCAAGTTCCCAGTTCTGGATAGAGGCCATGACTGGCTAAGAACTTCTGTCTTTATCTTACCCACTCTGTCTCCACTGGTTCCTTCTGAATGATGCCTTTTAGCCAATCAAATGGTACTTTTTCAAAGACCACCCATGGAGCAATCAGCACACACTCCCCATAAAACCCCCAGACTCAGACTCATAGACAGCAACCTGCTTTTAGGGTTTCCTCTCATGATGGAGAGCTTTCCTTATGTCACTCAATAAAATTAATCTCTGCCTTACTCTGCAATGTCTGCATACCTTATTCCTCTTGGTCCCAGGACAGGAACCTGGAACTCACCAAGCTGAGGGTGGTGACTCTCCTTCCCACTCACTGAACTGTGGGAGTGAAAGAGCTGTGATGCTCTTGGCTGGCTCGCTAAGCCACAGGCAGTGGGAGGGAAGGTTAAAAGAGCTGTTAACCCTCCCTCCCACTCTCTGAACAACGGGAGGTAGGAAGCCATTGGGTGTCACTGCCTCCCACTCGCTAAACTACTGGAGTGAAAAAGCTGCAGCACTCCTTTGAGAATCCGGTACTGCCACTGATCGGATGCGAGGGGTAGCTCAGGTGATAATGCTCATTCACTTGCCACTCATCTCCTGTCATGTGGCCCAGTTCCTGAGAGGTCATAGACTGGGGGTTGGGAACCCCTGCTCTAAGTGACCTGACTTGTATCTTAGTTTTACCTCCTGTCTCTTTGTTAATCTGGTAAAATTAAGGGAGATCAGAAGTCGAGTATGAATGTACCAAAGGAGGTTAAAACTTTTCAGGTTGACTATATATTGGATTAGACATCCTCTTTTATTTCTGACTAACTGGAAACTTTATGTGAAAATGTCTAAACGGAGTTTCTTACATTTCTCAGCGCAACTCGTCTTCTCTGGAGAAAGAAAAAGCATGTAATTTGAGGGCTCAGTGTAGAAAGAGGAGTCATCGACTTCAGGTTGACCAGCCTGTAATCCTCCAGCTGCCTGAAGTGCTTCTAACACACTTAGATTACTCCTAAGGCTCAACATACGGTGAGACTTGCCTCCTGAAAAATTCACAGAAATAATCTGACACCTTCTCGCCGTCCTTTTAGACTCATCAGTCTGTAGTCACCTCCAAATAAGTAAAGCATTTCTCTTAAGTTCACAGATTCAGTGGATGGTAAAGCCCAACATGACAGAAAATTACTACATTTATTTTTATAGCAATCTCTCTAACAGTCGATAAAACTTAAGTAAGATTAAGACAATGAGTCTTAACTACCTTCAAACAATATTAGCAAAACCGGAAAGTTACACTTCATTAGATTGTCACAATGAAGAATTTGTCACTCAGAAATGCCAGTCGTGGGTGCTCTGGAAGGCAGTTAACTTTTCCTTCTCTGTGTCTTCACCTTTCTGATATCCTAGCCTGTCATATTTTTAAACGGAATTAGATCAGTTTCTAGATCCTTGTTTGATGGAATTTCTGTTTTAACTCTTCAATAAATCCTGTAGCACCTGAAGAACAAGTCTCCCAGCTCTATTGTAATATAAAATAAATTGGGATATCTAGAAGTATAAATTAAAAAAAAAAAACAAACGCTACCTTTCTTCAAAATCATTCATGTAAGTGATCATCATCAATTACTCTTCATTTTTCTATTGGTACCTTTTCCTCTGTTCATTATCATCTATTTTTTGCTCTGTCTCTCTATCCATTGCTCTACCTATTATCCATCAAAATGTTTCTTCATTATCCAGTCATGAACTCATTGTCTTCTGTCATCTTCAAAGATTTAATTGTGTTCTGCAGTAAACAATATTTTGGAATACAGAAAATCATGATTGGTAATCACCATTACAATAAAAGAAAAATATATAAAAATAAAAATAGAATAAAAGCTAATCACTGTCATTGTGACATAAAAGTCTATGTGTTGAATGAAATCCCTCTATATAATTTATTTTATTTTTTAACATTTAAAATGACAGAAGGCTGTAGAGGAAATTTCAGAGATATATAAAGAGATATCTTAAGTACCAATTGCTCATCATGTAACCAACCTTGAAATAAGCATTGTTGTGATGTTTTGTCATTCTCTAAAATATTTTTTCCTGTGGAAGTATCAGAAGCTCAGAGTATGTTTTGGAGACCTTCCATATTAAAAGCTGTGAGACGATCATTAAATTTCGTCGAGTGAGTGTTAAAACGTGGATTCCTGGGCAGTTTCTTCCTCGTACTATTTTATTACTATGTCTGGGATGACTCTCATTATCTACATTAAAGAATGGCTAGTACAATTATATTGATGATTTGAGAATCACTAATGCTATTACACTGATGTTTTCATAGCATCGCCTCATTTCTATTACATATTTTTTTCTGTCCTAGTATATTCTCCTGCTAAAGCCTCAACAAATAGTTTACCTGTGGAGAAATGGCTTCTGATATTTTCACTCATTACATTAAGATTATACTTGGTTTTTAATGCAGGTGTTATAGAAAGCACCACAAAAATAGCGCTTTACCATTGCTAGTGCTTGCTCCAAATCTGTAGAAAACATGATTAAGACCACACAATTCCATTTGACCCAGCAATCCCATTGCTGGGTATATATCCAAAGGACTATAAATTGTTCTACTATGAGGACACATGCACATGAATGTTCATTGCAGCACTGTTTACGATAGCAAAGACCTGGAACCAACCCAAATGCCCATCGATGATAGACTGGACTGGGAAAATGTGGCACATATACACCATGGAATATTATGCAGCCATCAAAAATGATGAGTTCGTGTCGTTTGTAGGGACATGGATGAATCTGGAGAACATCATTCTCAGCAAACTGACACAAGAACTGAAAATGAAATGCCACATATTCTCACTCATAGGCGGGTGATGAAAAGTGAGAACACATGGACACAGGGAGGGGAGCACTACACACTGGGGTCTATTGGGGGGAAAAGGGGAGGGCCAGTGGGAGGGGGAGCTGGGGAGGGATAGCCTGGGGAGAAATGCCAAATGTGGGTGAAGGGGAGGAAGGAAGCAAAACACACTGCCATGTGTGCACCTATGCAATTGTCTTGCATGTTCTGCACATGTACCCCAAAACCTAAAATGCAGTAAAAAATTTAAAAAAAAAATATGGAGACAACAGATGCTGGAGAGGATGTGGAGAAATAGGAACACTTTTACACTGTTGGTAGGAATGTAAATTAGGTTAACTATTGTGGAAAAGAGTGTGACGATTCCTCAAGGATCTAGAAATAGAAATACCATTTGTCCCAGCAATCCCATTACTGGGTATATACCCGAAGGTTTATAAAGCCTTCAATTAAAAAGACATGTGCACAAGTATGTTCACTGCAGCACTGTTTACAATAGCAAAGACTTGGAACCAACCCAAATGACCACCAAGGATAGACTGGATAAAGAAAATGTGGCACATATACACCATGGAATACCATGCAGCTATAAAAAAGGATGTGTTCATGTTCTTCGTAGGGACATGGATGAATCTGGAAACTATCATTCTCAGCAAACTAACACAAGAACAGAAAACCAAACACCACATGTTCTCACTCATAACTGGGTATTGAACATGACCAATGAGAACATATGGACACAGGGAGGAGAACATCACACACTGGGGTCTGTTGGGGGGTGGGAGGCTAGAGGAGTGAAAACTATCATTCTAATTAAATAAATCCAATGACACTGACTAGATCTGTGATGTGTTTATCTGTAATAATAGAAATGATTTTACAATAGAGTCGTGAATCACTTCATTCCAGGAGACATTCTGAGATATGCATCATTAGGTGCTATTCTTGTTGTGTGAATATCACAGTGTGCTTAAGCAAACCTCCTACACACCTAGGCTACATGGGATAACCTATTGCTCCCAGTCTATAAACCTTTACAGCATGTTACTTACTGAATACTGTAGGCAACTGGTATATATTTATTTATCAAAACATATTTAAACATAGAAAAGACACAGTAAATATATAGTATAAAAGGTTATAAATGATCCACCTGTAAGGGGTACCTACCATGCATGGAGCTTGCAGAACTGAAAGCTGTTAAGTCAGTGAATGAGTGGTGAATGAATGTGAAGGACTAGGCTTTTTAATTTATTTTATTTTTTAACATTTAATGAAAACAGATCATTTGAACAGTTTCAATGCAGACTTGGTCATCCTATAGACTTGCAGTTACCTTATTTTTTTAAGAGGGTGGTGGTGGGAAGATACAGAGGCCAGGCTAGTCCAGTGCTTGGGATCATAGCTCTGGAGTTACCACACTCAGACACTCTGGACTCGACAGAGCATGGCTGCAGCCATGGAAGTCATTGAAGACAGTCTCTACCAGCCTTTTGTCTTTCAAAACTATAAGACAAGCTTCAGGCGAATGAGTTTTTATGGGCTGTTAAAGAACCAGTACTAAGGATACATTCTTTGTTTTTCATTCTAAAGATGTGACACCAAAGAATGATTTACACCCATCAATTTTTATTATCAAGTTTCAGAAACCTTTCACAAGATGGTAAAAAAACAAAAAACAAAAACAAAAATCTTTACAACCACAGCTAATATAATTAGCTTCAGTGTCACTTCAGCGAGGCTCTGTGGAGTCCAGAGTGGCTGAATGCTGTAACTCCGGAGCTATGACCCCAAGCACTGGACCAGCCTGGCCTCTGTATCTTCCCACCACCACCCTCTTAAAAAAAATAGGAAAACAGCAAATCTATAGTAAAACCATGTCTGCATAGAAACTGTTCAAAGGTTCTGTTTTCATTAAATGTTAAAAATTTTTAAAAAGTTTATAAACATCGTATATTCACACTACACTCAATTTATAAAGAATATTTTTTATTTAATAATAAATGAAACAAGGTAATATTTTTCTTTACAAAGTTTTTATTTTTTTAACTTTTTCACTCTTGTATCACACTTAGTTTAACCTATTTGTGCCTAGTGTACCGTGATTGGAAGCTAAGCTTGTGGGTGTTATCTATATCTTACTGCTCAAGGCAATTGAGAAGGTCTGATTTTTCACACACAAAAAAAATATTTGCAACCTCTGGGCATCAATGGGTTAAAATATAAACACATTGTACAGCTGTCCAAAAATATTTTTTCCTCATGTCCTTATTATATAAGCTTTTTTTTTTGTTTTTAAATTTTTTAACTTATTTTTAAACTTTTCAGTTCAGGGGTACAGGTGCAGGTTTGCTACATACGTGAACTTTTGTCATGGGGTTTGTTGTACAGATTATTTTGTCATCCAGGTATTAGACTTAGTACCCAATAGTTATTTTTCCTGGTTCTCTTCTCCTCTCACTCTGCACTCTCGGAAAGGCCCCAGTGTGGGTTGTTCCTCTCTATGTGACCATGTATTCTCATCGTTTAGCTCCTACTTATAAGTGAAAACATGTGGCATTTGATTTTCTGTCCCTGTGTTAGTTTTCTAAGGATAACAGCCTCCAGTTCAAATCATGCCCCTACAAAAGACATTATCTCATTCCTTTTTTATGGCTGTATATGTACCATATTTTCTTTATTCCATCATTGATGGTCATTTGGGTTGAATCCATGTCTTTGCTACTGTGAACATATTCTTACGTGGGTCTTCATAACATAATGATGTATATTCTTTTGGGTAGATACCTAGTAATGGTTAGGGTCCATTTTTTATTTTTATTTTTATGTTTTTACTTTCTAAACTGTTTTGGTTAAGAACTAAAACACAAACACACACATTAACCTGGGCCTACACAGGGTCAAGATTATCAATATTACCATCTTCCACGACCATATCTTGTCCCACTGGTAGGTCTTCAGGGGCAATAACAAGTCGTGGAGCTGCCATCTATGATAACAATGCCTCCATCTGTAATACTTCCTGAATGACTTGCCTGACACTGTTTTACAGTTAAAAAAATAAATAAATACAAGGAGTACACTCTAAAATAAAGTGTAGTATAGTAAATATATAAACCAGTTATACAATTGCTTATCATGATCAGTTATTATGTACTGTACATAATTGCACATGCTATACTTTTATAGGACTGAGAGTGCAGTAGGTTTGTTTACACCAGCATCACCACAAACATGTGAGTAATGCATTACACTGTGATGTTAAGATGGCTACAGTATCACTAGGTGATAGGAATTTTTCATCCTCTTTATAATCTTATAAAGGAACCAGCATTGTGTATGCTGTCTGTAATTTACCATAACACTGTTATGTCTCACATGGCTGTACTATAGTAATATTTTACACTTTGTAATGGTTAAAAGTGAACTATATTTCTACCAAACCATAAAGTCATGTTGGATAGAAAAAATACTTTATGCTTCTTCAAATATTACTTGTCTACCTTAATATGAGACTTTGGAAAACCATTTAGCAAATATACACCTCAGTTTCCTTATATATATGTTGATGCAATAGTACAGTAGTGATATTATAAGATTGCTTGAAGACTAGATGGTATAATGCATTTAGAGATCCTTACACAGTTTCTAGTATATTGCAAAATAGAGTAAAGGTTAAATTCATTTTACATAATGAAATTAAGGAAATAACTCAGTTACCTATTTTTCTTTAAAAGGTAAATAATGGCAATTTTGACTTGCAATTATATCACTAAAACCAGCTTCTTCCTAGATCTCAATTAAAAAAAATAATTTTAAAATTGTATTTTTTCCTTGTTCTAGGTCAGTTATTTTTTATTGCATGTGGTTTCATTATATATTCATATATATAAAGCAAGAATGCTACTTATTAAATTAAATGTCACCCACTACCTGTGAATTTAATTTTTAAATGTTTTAAATTAAATGTGATAAAAATGTGACAAACTTAAATACTGACTTTGAGACATAAATATTTTTCTAGTAATCTTTAGATTATTTGCTCAACTTTTATTTTATGTTGAATAGTCTTCCAATCTATATAATTTTTACTTCTAAAGTAAGAGCCATGGGCTAACAACAATAAACTGGCAAAATACAGTATTGTGTTATTTAACATGAATGCTTTTAGCATATGTATTTTTAAAAGTTAAATATTATCTATAATAGGTTATAAATATTTGTATGTAGAAAATAATATTCTTCATGAGATGATGATCTTAATTCTCTTGAATCTCATAGTGAAAAACAGAAACTCTTATATCACTCAAAAATTTATAAAGAGTTAGAGGTAAAAGTATTTATCTTCACAGTTAAAAAGGTCATGTCAATGCAAGCTTATGACCCGCATTACTGGGAATTCTTCATTCATGGGGAATAATTGCAATTCCCGATCCGCATCACAAATAGGGTTCAAGGGGTTACTGGCACCTGCCGGCATGGGGTAGCCACATGCTGAGCCAGTCAGTGTAGCCCCCGTGCAGCCCTGGACATCTAAGGCCAGGGGACTACAGGAGGGACAGTGGAGGGTAGGGAGTTTGGGAAGAGATAACATGGGGAAAAATACCAGATATAGGTGACGGGGGGATGGAGGTAGCAAACCACATTGCTATGTATGTACCTGTGCAACAATCCTGCATAATCTGTGCATGTACCCCAGAACCCAAAGTCCAATAAAATACATATATATATATATATGCTAGGTGATAGGGGTGTGCATGTACCCCAGAACCCAAAGTACAATAAAATACACACACACACACACACACACACACACACACACACACACACACACATATAT
Source organism: Callimico goeldii (assembly GCA_963573925.1). Taxonomy (NCBI): domain Eukaryota; kingdom Metazoa; phylum Chordata; class Mammalia; order Primates; family Cebidae; genus Callimico; species Callimico goeldii. Next base: position 8,807 of record CAUYOR010188383.1, read on the forward strand.
ATATCGTGTCATACTTTCCCTCTAGGCCTAACTGATGAATACAGCTTCCTTCAAGAAATGGCAAACAAAAATATAAATATCACATGTTCTCACTTATATGTGGGAGCTAACAGAAAAAATAAACTCATGAAGATACACGGTAGAATGATGGTTACCTGAGACTGGAAAAGTACTGGAAAGGGTGAGGATGAAAAGTAAAGAATTAATGGGTACAAAATTACAGTTAAAAGGAATTAGATCCAGTGAGCGTTTCATAGCATAATAGGGGGACTACAGTTACCAATTATTTATTGTGTATTTCAAATCCCAAAAGATTGGAATAGGAATGGTCCTAGCTCAAATAAATGATAAACACTTGTGGCGATGGATACCCCAATTATCCTAATTTAATCATTGCACATGGTATGCTTCTATCAAAATATGTCATCTACCCCATCAATTTAACACACCTACTGTATACCCACAAATATTTAAAAAATTAAAAAATCACTTGTACTTTATAAATATGAACAGCTATGTATTTCCATATAGACTTTGTTAGCTTTTATTTTAAATGCAGTTGTACAGTGCAGGTTTGTTAAGTAGGCAAACATTTGTCATTGGGGTTTGTCGTACAGATTCCGTTACCCAGGTATTAAGCCGAATACCCGTTAGTTACAATTCATTGCAGTGTAGAATGGCAATCTCAGAGTACACTTTGAAATAAAGTACAAAAGAAACAAGAAGATGTAAAACTCAAATCTAGTGTAGCTGTTGATATTTTTCTTGGTCATCTTCTGATGTATTTGTCCCAAGTGATTTAAAGTTCATGAGAAACTATACTCATTAATATGCTTATTATTAGTAGTTCAGAGTAGTGATATTAGTTTAAAGACAACTTTTTAAATATTTTTACAGTGTCTTACCCACCTCTTAATATTTTGAGTTACCAAATTTCAAAAGAATTCAAAAATTTTTTATTCTCTGCCTTCATTTAATCCAATTCTTGGAATTATCATAGTTTTCTTTCAGATTTATCTAAACCTATTTATTTATGCACATACCTAAAAGTTTCAGCACAATCACAAAGGAACAAAAAAATGCTGGAGCAGGACTAAAAACAGTTATTTGGCTCTCTTGAAAAGGCAACTCAAGCTTCTTGAGTTCATTTTCTACTCAAATTTCTTTCAAAAACAATTATCTACATTACCGATTTCTGGCTGTGATCCGAATTTATCAATATTTGTGAAAGACTGAAATATGTGTAAATGCATAATATACATTTCAGAAATACTCCACTCAATGAACTTTAAACTACTTTAAAACAACAATCTTTTCACACGTGATTATTTCACAAATAATCACAAATAAAATAGGAAATCATTATTAATTAAGCACATTTCCATTCACCAAGAGAGCATAGTATAGGAATTCAAAAGAAAGAGGAAGGAAAAGAGAAAGAAGAGCAGAAAGAGGCAGAGAAGGAAAATGAAGGGTAGTGGGAGGAGGAGGGGAGGTGAACAGAATAGGAAAAGGAGGAAGAGTAGGAGAGTATTTGGACCTGTAAAATTTAAGAGCTAGATTAAGAGAGAATGTTGAGAAATGCAAGAAGTTAGAATCAATACTTTGGAAATCAGAGTTAAAAAGTATATTTCTAGGGACTGTATGAATAAAATCTGAAAATATGCCTCTGAAAAAAAGGAACAGAAAAATATGTAAATTATTTAAGGCATGTTATTTGTCAATGTATTCAGACAAGTACTTTGTTTTAAATTATGATAATTTCAATAAGCTCCATCAGTTAATTTTTGAGTATCATTGTTGTAAATTTCCTAATTTTAGCTTAAGCATCCTAAATAGGTAAATGATGCACCAGTTTTACTTGTCAGTTATAATCTAAAGTTATTTAGTTATAAATTAAAACTAAATAATAATATATCTGAAGGAAAAAGAGTCACTTTTAAAAGTTATACTTTACCTTAAACATCAAATAATATTCTAAATATATTTTTATTACTAAAAAGTCATAATTATGTTATAAATACAAAAATGAAATAAACTCACATTAGTATATTAGGTTGCATATTGTACTTTCCTGAATATAAATTAATTATTTTAATTCAACAGATAATAATCAAGGACTTGCTATATGGCCAACATGGTGCACGGTGCTTTGGATACCATGCTAGACATAAATGTTGATGTCAATGTCTAACACTCACAACAGATAGCCAATGGAGTTGCTCGGAGTGAAATTTTATTCCACCATGGGATGTACCTATTAATCAGTAATGAAGCAAACCATATTAAATTATACATCTGATACATTTTTCTACAAATGGTTTCAATAGAGCATATAACAGGAGTTACACCAGTCAGGGAAGTGAGAAAAAAAATTCCTGCACATAGAAGAAACTAAACTAAGGCTTCAGAGATAAGGAAGAGTTACTTGGGGGAAAAAAGGAAGGAATGATAATTCCACTGAGAAAGAATAGCAAACATAAAGGACCCTGGAGCAGAGGAATAATGGTATGTATCGTGTTGTTGCACAATATCATCTGGGAGGGGTACTAGTGGTTCTGGTGTGCTTTGAGGAAGGTTTAGAAAGTGAAGACTTTTCATGTTCTCACTCATAGGTGGGTGTCGAACAATGAGAACACATGGATACGGGGAGGGGAACACCACACACTGGAGTCTGTTGTGGGGGTGGGGGGCTAGGGGAGGGATAGCAGACAGTGGGGAGATTGGAGAGCGATAACATTAGGAGAAATACCTAATGTAGGTGATGGGGGGGGATGGAGGCAGCAAACCACCATGTTATGTGTATACCTATATAGCATTCCTGCAAGATCTGCACATGTAGCCTAGAACTTAAAGTATAATAAAAAATAAAGGGGTAAAAAGAAGAAAAAAAAATAGGCTGTGAGAGGTAAAGGAGTGTAATGTATAAACTTTACATGTCAGTTTAATTATTTGGAGTGTTAACAATGCCATAAAAATTTGAGAAGACGCAAGAAAAGAACAAAAAAAGTTCAATAGAAATTTTTATTCAACAAAGCAAGTGTTCAAACCCAACCTCTAATTTCTTTTTTTTTTAACTTTTGAAAATAACTGCTAGCCATAATGATGTCATTAACACTACAGATAATTGTAATGATTATACATTAACAAAAATATTCTTGCATTATTATAAGTGTTCCATTCTTTCTTTTATTCTAACATTTCTGAAGTTGAGATACATCTAACACTAGATTATCATTCTGTAGTATTTATTCTCTTTTTTTGTTTCATTTTGTTCCTGAAAAGTTACACTTAAGGTGATGACATTATACAGCAATTGAGAACCAACAAAATTGTTCATGCAGAAGCTTATTTAAATAAAGAGGAGCTGATCATAGAAATCACCAATTCAATGTATTTTGATACTATTTGGAAGAAAAAAATTAATAGTAGTTTCTCTATAATGTTAAAGAAAATGTTATTTTAAGCTATGATTATATCTGGAAAAGTTTTTAAAATACCCATGTGTTCAGTATTATATAGTGTGTCTGGAAGTATTTTTTAAATATTTTTAATCACAAGAAAATAGACCTATATTTCTTCTGCAACTTGGACACTCACTGTTCAGTTCCTTTACAAAATTTTTCCTATAAGTAAAACTTTCCCAAAGGGTAGAGTTGACACAGCATTAATCATTCCATTGCAGAGAAATTCCAATAGCCAACACTTCCTTTTTATGTGATCAGAGCACTTAGGATTGAATACAATTATTTTCTTCTACTTAGTAAGATTGACTAACAATCATCTGGATGTACCATGTGCCAGGCACCAACTCAGTGTTTTCCACAAATTAAGTCATTTGAATATACAGCATCCCTATTTTTATCATCCTTACTTTACAGACAAGGGAAGTGAGGCACAGAGAAGTTAAGTAATGAATCCAATTTCACACAGCTCTAGTAATAGCATTAGTAAGAGATACGAAAAATTTCCTGTGTGTCAATGTATTTGTTACAGGATACAGATTAATTCCAGGGTACACTGGTGTTTTTACAAACTCAGTAATTTGTGCAACATTCTTTAGCAGATTCTCTACTTCAACAAACCGTGCCCCTCACATTTATATTTTATCTGAACCTGTGAATGGTCTTACCACTTGTCCATCAGAGTCACTAGATTATCCATCGCCAGTCCTTCCTCTGCATTGTCTGCAGTCTCACCCTTCCAGTGTGGCTTCAGTCTCCAATGAACCTCGACTGAATCCATTTTAAACAAAGAAATAAGACAAAAATAAATACATCAAGTTATGAGCTTTGTATCTGCCACCTTTAGCTATCTATCATCCAATCTTCCCTATCCCTTGAGTCACTATCTTCCGTGTTTGCTTTCTTTTTTTTTTGAGACAAAGTCTCACTCTGTTGCCCAGACTGGAGTGCAGTGGCATGATCTTGGCTCACTGCAATCTCTGCCTCCCAGGTTCAGGCAATTCTCCTGTCTCAGCCTCCTAAGTAGCTGGGATTACAGGCGTGTGTCACCACACCCAGCTAATTTTTGTGTTTTTAGTAGAGATGAAGTTTCACCATGTTGGTCAGGCTAGTCTCGAACTCCTGACCTCATGATCTGCCCACCTCAGCCTCTTAAAGTGCTAGGATTATGGGCGTGAGCCTGTGTTTGCATTCTTAAATTTCCAGTGTTTCATCAGCCTTGGAAATTATTTCAATCTGGTTTTCCCCTTTGGTATTCAATGCATGTTAAAATTGATTGCAAATTTCATGACATTTCACTCCTTATTTTAGTCTACCTTTCTGTAACATTTATCTTTATAGGTCATTTCTTCTTTCCTGAAAATCCATTGCTATCGGACCTTTTGCCCATATTCACTGTCACAACCAAGCTGTCGTTGCTACTTTCTGCAATGGCTTTTTAAGTGATCTCCTTTCTATTAAAGGCAAGCCCTCTCTTATCAGTGCTCCCCAAGCTGCCAGAGAGAGCTCTCTAACACACGTCTGATCATGCCTCATGTCAGAAAGCCATGAGGTACATTTACCGTTCTTAGTATAAATCCAAAGCAATTGTCTGAAATTTTATTTTTCAAAGAAGTTAGGCTGACATATTTTTTTCCTACATGCTTTTATTTACAATATGTTGTTGGAATTTATATACTGAGAGATGAGGTCTAATTTCACTTCAAAAATATAGATTGGATTTAGTGACCCACATCTAAAAAATAGCATGTGGTGAAATTGACACTGCATGACTTCTAAGGCTGGGTTATAAAAGGTAATATCCACCATTAGAACACAGCATCCACCTGTAGGGGATCTGCTCACAGCCCCAACTAAGATCTCAGCTGTCAGCCAGGATCAACTACCTAACCTATGAGGCTTGGAACTTTTCTGAGTGCCTATGCTGAATAGAGCACAGAGGAGTTGTCCCTGCCATGCCCTAATAGCAGATTCGTAGATTCATGGCAAGGAATTTTTCTTGTTATTTTAAGCCACTGGGATGTGGTGTTTTTTCTTACACAGCAATAAATATAAATATTATATATATATATACACACACACACATTAGACATTAAATATATATATTTAAAAATATTTTATATTTACATATATATATTTTATTTTTCAAATCTTCAGCCTAATTTGACACTCTCCAGTGCATATTAGCTCAAACTAAACTGTCTGCACTTTTCTATAGACACCATGTTTTTTCAGATCCCCAGTCTTTAAAATTATGTTCAGTTGTTTCTGGAAAACTTCCCCACCACCCTACTTCTTCTTTTTTTTTTTTTATGACAAACTTTAAGGTTCAATTTGTTTGTGATACTTTTTCCTAACTGGCTTCTCCTAAACCCCCAGTTTACATTGGAATTCCCATCGCTCTTCTACCTTTACCTCAAATGTAACACATGTTGGATTAACACAAAAATGAGTGACTAATCCTTGGGTGCAGTTCATTGCAATTAAAATATGCAATACAACAAAAGATGATCAGAGAAATGACAGAGAGAAATTTCTCCATTACCTTTCCAGAAAAAGTCGACCTTAGTAACTAACATGAATTTCCAAATCTTAAACACGAGATGATCCTAACAGCAGAAGCATGGTTAGCCCTGCTCTGTTTGTGTTTCTTCTCCTCTGGGGAAATATAGTTGGTTGATGATTCCATTCATGAATTGTAATCATATCATGTCAGACACCTACCAAGCAACTGCAGCACTGCGCCGGCATTTTCTTGTCACTTTCAAATTGTATTAAAAGGAAACCAGCTCCTCGAGGCTCTTTGATGGGTAGAAATGTTCTTCTCACAGATTTGAGTTATGGATACAGATCTTGCTTTGTAAACCTAATCTCTGCACAGCTGTTTTCTGTCATTGCTTTCGTTATCTCTACTCTGAATTCCACTTCTGCTGCCTTATCGCCTCTCGCCATGCAACTGTCTCCAGTAAGACTCTTTCATGACCATTCCACTTGATTCTCTTTCCTCTGAGTTCATACCCTCTGGGTATACCTGTAGCAAATTGTTATGCTTCCTTTAACCATGACAGATCATTCACAGGGGGCCAGGGAAGAACCCTATGGCTCCAACATTCACAGCTGTTCTATGTATTTAAAATTAATTGACACTATGGTTCAGTGATACTTTTGTCATCTTTTTTCTCAGTAAAAGGGATAATGGTGTGTAATCACATTTGTATTACAGTATGGTATTTTGGGGGTATTCACAGAAAAACTGCAAAGAATGTATAGAGTTGTCATTACATAAGAAGCCCAAATTTTTATTTCATACTATATTTACATAATGGTAAAATGTAGAAGAAAGGGAAAGTAAATTGTGGAGAATTGTATATATGGTATAAATTGTGAACTAGAGGTTAAATTTGTGTATAATGTGACATTTTTGTTGCAAATATTTTTATATTTATTTGAAATACAAATGATTGAAGAAAATATTGTAGTTAAGAATATGGATTAGTTATTTTTCTGATAAGTGAGAGATTACAATTCCAAATATGGGATCTACAATAATTTAAATTTAGCCACAGTAAATTACAACTATGACATTTGGAGAACGTGAAAGAGCCTATGGATACGATTGAATAGGTTTATCAGCAAACGCAACAAAACTGTGATTTCGAAACTATGTATTCTGTTCCTGTATCTTACATTTCTCTTTTTATTTTCATTTTGTATTTCATTCATTGGGTTAGTCCAACATGTGGTATCCAGAGTGATCATGTCCACTCAATCAAGTAAACATAGACTTTTCAGCATGTATTTATGAACAAATACCCTTTGTGTAAGACAAGAACTACAGAGATTGTAGACACATTATTTTTTCTTTGATTTGAAATATCCCATGAAACTGTTCAAGGATTCTGAAAATACTCCTGAGAATCTCTCGAAATTTAGAGTTTGAAATATTAATAATGAAAAATAATCCAAAATGAGAAAGTGAGATATTCTTGATAATAAAATGGCCTGCCTTACAAAAGGTAGGGTCTGAATTTTAAGCTTTGGGGGTTTCTCATGAATATATTGAATTTTTTATAGACTCATGGAAGATTTGTTCTTTTAAGGTTTGGGCATATGTCTGACTACACAGTTCTGTGAATTTGTATAGAACTGGATATGTTTACATGTGACTTTTGCTCCTTATAACTATTCACTTCTATAATAAAATAGTGCACTTTTTATTATATAAATAGTGCATTACTTTATAAGACACTAAAAGATTTATAGAATAATTTATGTCACAGTACTTATGAATATGAAGAAAAGGTATAACTCAAAGTTACTAAATACTTTTCTTTAATGCCACATAAATGTGGTAGCTCAATGTACTCTGCTGTGAACCATTATGAAGCTTTATTCAGGCTTATTGACATTGGAACCATGTTGAATTAATGATTGTATGAGAATAGAAGGGAAAGTACTGTGTATTTACTAGATATTTGCTAACCCTAAGAAGTGTATAAGATTTTCTGATACTAGCCAGTAAATATTTTGAAATAAGTTGTATAAACTTTCTGGGCCTACTTACTTCCCTAGGCATCTTATAAACTGATATCAAAGATCCATTTAGGATTAAAATGTATAAGTGTTATGCATTTAAATGTAAATAATCTAAAACATATCTTAAAACATAATTTTAGTCCAGAATTTTTCTTTATGTGAGATGATTGATATTATTAAATCATAGAACTCATAGCTTTATTAAATGTTTTAGAATATGATGTTATCCTTTTATTTCTTCACAAAAATGCCAACTTTGTTAAATGAAAATTTGACTTATTCATTTCATTAGTATCTAAAAACTTACAGAGAAGTCAACCCAAATACAGTTGTATACATTTTTTTAAAATTCTAACACCTACCAAAAAGTAAGATCATCTTGAAATACTTTCATGTGAAAACCTGCCATCACAAGTTCTTATTGAGAGAATGTATTGTAAAAGTATTCTGTGAAGCCCAGTTGATAATCACTTGCTAAGGAATTATGTAATGAGCCAAAATGTAGAACTTGGTTTAAATAAGAACTGAAAGTGGAATCTTGAGAATTTCTTTGTTTTCTTTTTTCCAGAGTTAGCCAAGTTTAAGCATTTCGTTTGTGTAATAATGGCTGGGAGTAAAATTATACTGCATTTTAAATGTATTATCATTTTATTTAGAAGTGTGAAACTTAGGTCACTAGAGTAAAGCTGAAATTTCAAAGCCTACATGTTGGAAATAATTTGTTTCTGAAAAATTTTTGATTCCATCATATTTGAAATTGTTGTGACTCATATGTTATTCAGATGACCTAATATTAGAAGTTGATATTATCTTTCCATGAAACATTGAATAAACTACTTTAGACTATAAAATTTATAGACTGGTACTATGTCTTCCTCATAAATGTGTTTTGCCCAGTACCTTACACAGAATGTCGTTAACAGCCATTTTTACTTAAATTAATTAACACTAAATTAAAATGACAAACCTAGTCAATTGGATTTCAAAAATGTAACTCTTATACATAACATAAAACACCCACTATATAATTTTGTTGTAAGTTAGTTAGTAATCTAAATGGCTAATATAAAATTTGTATGTGGAACAGAGCATCAGCATAAACTTTCCAGTTCAACCGATGTCACTACCGTAATGCCACCACTTTACCATAATGCCACCACTTTACCATAGTGCCACCACTTTACCATAATGCCACCACTTTTTACATCGTTATCCCATTAATCTCCCCCTCTGGCACCAGAGTGAAGTTGCACATTCATCATGAGTGTTCTAGGTCCTAAATCTTCCTACCATTCTTATTCAAAAACAATGCATTTAGATTATATTAATAGGAGGGTAATCAAACTGGGTGATTTCTCTGGTGTGGAGCTAATATTTATCTAAACACTTGTTAATAGATATGTGTAACTGAGGCTTAGAACAGATCCCACTGGATTTTCTCCAAAATGAAAGACTTCCTCCAACTTCAAATATATATATGTATTTAAATCTGTAGTTCTTAAATTCATGGTATTGATTTTTTTTTAACTCTGGTCCTTGTACAAAGTGTGCCCTATCATTTGTGTCCTTGGTTTCACCCTATCTCTGCTATATTTAGCATCTATTGCTTACTATCAGATCAATACCAAGCTTATATTTTTAAATGTTATACTTTTGCAAATTTCATTTCATAGTGTTGAAGTTCCTATTGTTCCTCCTCAAATCCATCACGAGATTCTTTAGACTTCCTCAAAAATAGACCGTGAATCCAAATGCTTTTTATAACACCTGCAGGTTGATGCTGTTCAAAGCCATCTTTATCTTTTATTTAAAATATACTCTCCCAATGCCATCCAGCTTTTAGTCTAGATCCCAAATGTTCATAATTTTACAGTAACCTGATTTTCAACCACGGCACTTCCCCCTTCATCTTTTCAAATACTCGAATGGCTTTTTGTCTCTCTAAAAATAAAACATCAAACCTAAACTATATCATAGAAATCGCTCCTGCTACCTTTAGGCATCTTTTCCTATTACCTCCCATCATGTGTGCTCTGCCACAGTGTCCTCCCTGCGCCTCCACCTTAGCAGCGGGCCCGGCTTCAAGGTCCCTTCACTTACTCTTCCCTCTGCCAGGAACGCTTGTTTCTAGATACCTGCATAGTTTGTCCCTCACTTCTGCTGGGTCTATACTCAAATATTACTTTATAGAGGGCATTTCCCGACCTTCCTAAATAAATTGCCATACAACCTCTCCTTCTCTTTCCTCTCTAGCTCCCCACTCCTGCTTTAGATTGCTTTCCTTCCTTCCTTCCTTCCTTCCTTCCTTCCTTCCTTCCTTCCTTCCTTCCTTCCTTCCTTCCTTCCTTCCTTCCTTCCTTCTCTTCCTCTCTCCTTCCTTTCCTTCCTTCCTTCTCTCTTCCTCCTTCCCTTCCCTCCCCTTCTTCCTTCCTTCCCTTCCCTCCTTCCTTCCCTCCCTCCCATCCTCCATTCGTCCCTCCTCCTTCCTTCCTTTCCTTCCCTCCATGCTTCCTTCCTTCTCTCTCCCTCCATCTCTCCCTTCCCTCTCTCTCTTCCTTTCCTCCCTCTCTTCCTTTCTTCCTTACTTCTCTCTCTCCCTCCCTCCCTCCCTCCCTCTCCTTCTTCCTTTCTCCCTTCCTCCTTTCCTGCCCCCCTTTCTTTCTCTTTCTTCATAGTCTTGTTCTGTCATCCAGACTGGATTGAGGTGGCATGATCTCAGCTCACTGCAATCTCCACCTCCCAGGTTCAAGCCATCCTCCTTCCTCAGCCTCCCTGGTAGCTGGGAATACAGGTGTGTACCACAACACCCAGCTAGGCTAATTTTTGTATTTTTATGAGAGATAAGTTTTTACCATTTTGGCCAGGCTGGACTCAAACTCCTGAACTCAGCTGATCCAGTCACCTTGGCCTCTCAAATTTCTGGGATTACAAGTGTGAGACACCATGCCCAGACTGCTATAGATTATTTTCTACAGTTTGTTAGCACCATCGGATATTTTATATATGTATTAATCGTCCCTTCCCGCTTAAGTATATGTTTCATGAGATTAGGGATGCATATTTTATTTCACCTTATTAATATCTTCTTGATTCCTAGATCCTTGGAAAGTGAATAGTACAGAAAAGGAACTCAATTTGTTGATGTCAAAGTGACTAACAAAAACTCCTTGAGATCCCAATTTAATTTCTCCTTTTAAAGTAATTAACACTTAAAAGTTATTTCTGAAATATAATAATAGGTTTTGCTGATCCTCTATGACTGGTTCTTGATTAATATGTGTTCATTCTTGCACGAACTTAAATATTGGAAGCTGAGAATGCCTATCTCTTATTGTATGGGTTAGGACACTGAGACTCTGAGGCATTCAATCCTTTTTCCAAGATTACACATTGGGAGTGTCAGCATTTCCTTCCTCAAAAAGAATGTTAATCAAACTTGCATTTTATTGCCATATTATGCTTGGTCCTCATGCATCTTAACATTTACCAGAAATATCCTCTGATATTAAATGTGAGATTAATAGTTTCCAAAGCATCTAAATTGCTATTCACAGGTGATTCTATTTCCACTATGAAATTACATTGGATTTTCTAAAATATTCTAGTCTTCAAGTTTCCACCTACCTTTTTTTATTTATGTCTTTTCTTCTGTGTATTTTTCTCTGTATTCTTCCCCCTTTTTTTCTCATATTCCTCCTTTTCCTTAAGTTTGATTTCTCTTTAACAGGTACCTAACTTATATCATGATAAAGTAAATATCAAAAATTGTATTTACCCTTAATTTATTCTCTTCTCTTATTATTAATATTTATTTGTTAGTTAGGTTAGCAAATGTAGGTAACACTATTTACACAATAGTCTATTACTTGTTGAGTAACTTTTCTTCAACAAGCTGGATTTTTTTTCCCCACTGAAATATTCATTATGTAGAAAGCTCTACATAATGAATGTTATCAAGGCCCAGTCAGGAAATACAATAAGTTAAATAAAGACAAGTAGATATACTATAGAGAATTGTAAGTAATTAATATTTTAAAAAATGAAAAATAATTCAGACCTAAGGCAGAAAGCATCTACAATAGAAAACAATACTGGAGAGAAAGGCTGACTTTATCAAAACTAGTAGCTCAGTTGAATGGTCCTGCAGAGTTAGCACTCAGCCATCCCTGGAAGGAGTATGGCTTGGATGTGGCTTGAGTCTTTGAGAGGGCACAATAGCTTAAGGCTAGTTCTGGTGGAGCCAAGAGGAGAAGGAGGCCAGAGCCACCTATCCCTTTCAAGGGATATTGACTCTGCTAGAACAGAAATTAAACAGACATTCTATTATCCTTTTCCCGCCATTCCAAGTCCCTCTGATGCTCCCAATCTTCTTCTGGAAAGCCAGCTGTCAAGGGAGTCAGAAATTGAGGTCCACCAGTGATCTCTGGTCCTATCATTCCAGTACAGACTATGGAAAAGTGGATTTATAAAAACATGGGATATTATAATGTAGACATCATTTTCTCTTCTTTTGGCAAGGCTATGTTAAGTTGAATGATCAGAAAGCAAAGTATCTGAAATTTATTAGTTCTTCTCCTTGCTAAAATGCCTGCAGGGTTATGAATTAATGGAATGTTCTCAAATGAAAAAAAAAATGAAAGTCATTTAGAAGTGTTATTTTAAAATTATCAAATGCATTCATATCTGTATCTGAGAATACACGTATAAATATAATTAGGAAAAATGGTTTAAACATGCAGTGGTAAGTATCTTAGTAAAAGCTTGAAAATGTTTGAGCACCCACTGTATGCTCTTTAACACATTTTTTTGATTGACTAATATTTAGTATAAATTCAAGAAATATTCACTTTGACTGGAGGTACGACTCTGAGTTAAGTTCAAGTGAATACAGATAAAGCATAGAAGGAATGTCAGTGTTGTTACTTTTAAAACTTTTTAGAATATTTGTTTTAACAAATAGGTGAGAAAATGTTAGTTGAAGACCTTATTACCATACCTATCTTCATAAAAGATAGTAGTAATTATAGTTATATCTTTCCATATATGATTTAAATATTATGCAAATTTATAATGACCTTCAAAAACAAACATGCAAATTCCAGATATTCAAGAAATTAATTTCACACCTCATGCAAAAATCCTATTATTTGTTCTTATTGTAATTTAAATAAAATTGGTTGGAATTAATTCAGACAATTTATAATGTATATGTTTAGATATTTATCAATAATATTTTAATTAGTACTCATAGCCATAATAGTCAGGAAGTTAGAGTTATTTGTTTTAAAAGTGGATCTTGTAATCATTTCGATACATAGGAATTTCAAGTAGAAGGTCTTTATTCTTCCACTAAGATTTAGTTTTAGCCTAATAAACTGTATGAAATAGTGGGGAAAATATGAGACTTACATAAAATACACTACAGAAACACTATATTTTCCTTTCTAAAAATAGTAAGTACAAACTATAGACTATAAAAAAATCAGAGAAAGGTTTGCGTAATCTGATTCAAGAATAAAACAATAATTTTAACATGTTTGACCCCATATCTTCATAGAACTGTTTTGGTCACATATTTTAGTTTAGCTATTAATTATACACGTAGACAATACTGACAGAAATTTAAAGTAGTCATTTATCTGAATGTGAAATTCGGATAAAGTATAATAAAGTTGTTTTATTAAATAGTAAATTAGAATTTGGTTTTAAAAATGTGCTATGGCCTTTGTCAAAAAGCTATATTTATATGTCATAACTATCTTTATGTATTTATTTGTAATAAATATTTTTTATTTATAATAAATACTATATTGATTATAAATACATATCAACTTTTTAGAACAGAAGTTTTATAAATATTCTGATCACAGCCTGTAAAAAGAAATGCATTTAACTTTATGTGTGTATATTTTAAACACTTGAAACAATATGCATCCTTAGCACATCAAAATCTTTTGGGAGTGTCAGTTCCATGTATTCTATTGTGCTCTGTTTCCATTTGCCAGCTGTTTCTCTTCTCTGTTCTTTCTCTTATTCTCTTCCTCCTTCCTTGTTCTTCTCCTCCTCTGTATTTTACTTTCCTTCTTTGTCTTCTGTTTTTTCTTCTATGGCAATTATGACTTTGCTTTGTGATCTCTAACTGCTCTCCAGATGTTAAAAATCAATACTTTCTGGCCAGGGGTGTTGGTTTATGCCTGTAAACCCAGCACTTTGGGAGGCCAAGGTGGGTGGATTCCCTGAGGTAAGGAGTTCGAGACAAGTCTAGTCCACCTGGTGAAACCCCATCTCTACTAAAATACAAAAATTAGCTAGGTGTGGTGGTGGACTCCTGTAATCCAGCTACTTGGGAAGCTGAGGCAGGAGAGTCGCTGGAACCCAGGAGGTGGGGTGCAGTGAGCAGTGATGGTGCCATTGCACTCCAGCCTGGGCAACAGAGCTAGACTCTGTTGCTAAATACATACGTACATACATACATATATAAAATTACTTTCAAAATATATTTTCGGCCATCTCCTTCTTAAGAAATAATTCAAATTCTGCTTAAATTCTTTAGCAATTTTGTGAAAACATTTTTTTTATATTTGTTAGTTTATGGCTTTCAGGTTTAGAATTACCTTCTCCTTTCTTGCATGCCTGATAACCTTTAGTGTTTCATTTGCACTCTTATATTAAAACATAAGGACATGAGATTTATTACACTACATTTTTTTCATGTTTACTTTGTGATATGAAAGGAGTATTGGTCAAAACAGTCATAATTCAGCTGACTAAACAGAAGAATAAAGAAGATGATCAATGTCTCAGTTTTACAAATAACTATATATAAGTATTAGCATTTATCATTTTTATAAGCATCTAAGTATTGCAAAAAGAATGGATGTGGTAACTCTGGAGTTAAGAGATTCCAAAATGATGTCTGAATTTCTGTGAGAAAATGAATTATCTTGAAATGCATATATAATGCTCTACAAAATGATGGGAAGTAATTTTTAACAAATTCTTTTAAATAGGCACATGCTACAATATTATATACTAAGGAATAGAATAGAGTGATTATAAGAAGAAGTACAGGGAAAGATGTTTTGATATGCTACAGAGAATGTTGTAGATGGAGCTACTATCACATTTATTCACATTAAGCCTTAACTTTCTGTTAAAGTAAAAAGGAAATAAAAAGATTTTAAAAAATGAAAAAAAGCGTTATTCTTTTCTGTTACTCTGTTTATGTGATACCAACTAACTCAACACTCTCTAAAAATAGATTAGTTCACTACTTGATACAGTAAATTTTGTTTATTTGGAATTAAAATTATGCTGGCACTTCACTCTTACCACCTGAAATAGTATGTTTCTTTTACAGTTTAATTTCATCAACACCATTAAATTACAATTCCTTATAACCATGAGAGCCATAAAAAACATATCGGTCTATCCATCTGTCTAATCTATCCTCCATTTAGTGTTATATCTCTCTATGTATTTTTCCCTAAAATGCAGTGAATCTTTCAATCATAATTTTAATTTTCATGTATTTTAACATTTAAATCTTAGTGTAGCAGATGTATGAAGGGACTGCTTAACATCAATTCCCTCTCCTTTAAAAAAAAAAAAAAAACAGAATTCTGATGTTATTGAATATTCTTTGCTTCCCCACAGAGGTCCATGCCTCAGTGGATGCTTATCAATACATATCTCTCCAATTAATTTATCTTACAGTAATTATATTTCCTAGAGGACCATTGGTTCTTGAATGGGCTTATGCTCCATTTTGATCAATTAGTATTTCTGGGGAAATTTTCCTGGAGTTTTCAGAGGAAAACTCAACACTTGTAAAACAGAGAATAAGCTACAGAAGTAAGCATTCCTTCCCTTTCTAGGGATATAGATGCATTCCAGAACTATGCAGTCATCAGCCCAAGGAAGGGTCAACAGCTTTACTAATTTTCCTTATTAATGTGCATCTTTCTCATGACCAGGATGTTTGATACAAAACTACCATATTTCTTACTAGAAATTCTTACATGTCATTTAAAATTTCACTGAATAGTATTTTCTAAAGAGATCTCAGGAGAAAACGTGTTTATTTTCCTAACAACTCGATTTAATATGTAGTTATATTGAGAAGAAATGTATTCAGAATCTTCTCTAATGTCTAAAAGGTTGGACGTTATTTGATACTTCAGCCTATTCAGTATTTGGAACTTTCCCTAAAGCCCAGCCAACCCTTCCAAATGGACAAGATGGCCATAAATACGTGATTAAATGAAAACGTAAGTAAGAGGACTTTTATTATTGTACTCTGTAAATTTTGAATTCCATTTTAAATGCATACATTCCTCCTGGAGAACTTGGGCTTTTATAGCTATGTTAACTAAAATTTGCCAAAGTCTTCTCAACACCTATTAGATAAAACAGTTTGTTATTACCTGCCTAACCTCAGCACTGGCAAGGAGACATCATTGCACTGCTTTTTCTTTTCTCTCATAGTAAGGTCTTCCCCAACTTTACTTGTTTTAGATTACAGCCTTCCTTTCAGGGCTCAAAAGCTTTGTTTACTGTGATAAGTGTAAGAATGCTATGTAAAAATACAAGATTGTTCATTATCCATTTGAATTCTTATCAAGCACTGAAAATAGATGGATTGTATGACTAATACTCCCGCTGGTTCCTCTAAGGAAACTCAGTGTGTTACATAAGCTTCACCAGGAAAAGCCATAGAGGTGACAAATAGCAATGTTTGCCTACTGTTAAACACATGTAATGTCTTGCAGAAGCTCTTCCTAGTTGTACCAGGTATATAGCTGTGCTGTGCTGCTAGGAGCAGAATTTATTTTAAACACTGCCTGGAGAGGTTGGTCTGTTCTTGAAGCTCCTTCAGGAATTGGCATTCAGAAGAGGGTCAATCAAGAAAGATGCTGGCTCCATGCCTGAATTTTCTGTTATGTTTAGTTCAATTAGATTCAAATATACAAAACACGCCAGTGAGAAGAGAAGGTCAATCATTTAGAGTTTACATTAGCCACAACTTGGAGGTAATTTTTTGCTGTGTCTACACTACAAATACAAGAATTAAGAAGAACAATTTTATAGACTATTTTTCATCATATAGAGGAAAATATATTAGAATCCACTAAAAAATTTATATATAATAACAAGGCCTCATGATGCTATAAAGTGGTATGCTCGGCATATGGCTTCCTTATCTTCTGTACCAGAGTGAGTTCTGTCTAAAATTTATATGCACTTCATTGATACAATGTTTCATAAATTGTTTCTCTTTTAATTTTTTACGAGAAAAACTGTCTTAGCTCAAGATGCTACAACAAAAGTACCATCAACTGAATAACTTACAAACAACAGACCTTTATTTCTCCTCGTTCTGGAGGCTGAGTACTGGCAGATTCAGTCTAGTAAGGGCCCATTTCTCATAGGTGGCACTCTCCTGCCATGTCCTCCCAGGGAGGAATGCGAAGGCAGTCCTCCAGACCCATTTTAATAAGGACACATCGCATTTGTCTGCCCTCATGATTTAATTACCTCCCAAGGGCCCAACCTCAAAGGCCATCACCTTGGGGATTAGAGTTTTCATCTGTGAATTTTTGGGGCACTCACACATTCAGACCAAAACGCAAACTGAAGTGAAAATGAGAAATAGTTTGGGCAGATTACTTTAAAAATTAGATCACCTGATTTTTTCTTCAAAGACACCACTGTCATCCACCACATAACAACATTACAGTTAATGGCAGACCACATAGACATCAGTGGTCCCATAAGATTACAATGGAACTGAGAAATTCTAACGTTGTAGTGGGCATACTACTCACCTGTTCGTGGTGCTGCTGGTGTAAACAAATCAACCATGATGCCAGCCCTATAAAAGTGTAGCACATAAGATTAAGTACAGTATATAATACTTAATAAGTATAATAATGACTATGTTACTTGTTTACATATTTACTATACTATACTTGTTATTGTTAACTTAGCATGTATTCCTTCTATTATTAAAAAAAAAAGAGAGCCATAAAACAGCCTCAAACACGGCCTTCAGGAGGTAGTCCAGAAGAAGGAATTGTCACTATAGGAGATGATGGCTCCATGCATGTTACTGCCCCTGAAGACCTTCCAGTGGAACAAGATGTGGAGGTGAAAGGTGGTGAAACTGATGATCCTCATTTGGTGAAGGTCTAGGCTAATGTTTGTGTCTTAGTTCTTTATTTTATTTTATTTTTATTTTTTTAAGACAGAATCTCACTCCATAGGCTAGGTTGGAATGCAGTGGCATGATCTTGGCCCACTGCAACCTCTGCCTCCCAAGTTCAAGCAGTTCTCCTGCCTCTGCCTCCCAGGTAGCTGAGAATACAGGCCCACACCACCATGCCCAGCTAATTTTTTTTTTTGTGTGTGTATTTTTAGTAGAGAAGATTGGGTTTCACCATGTTGGCCAGGCTGGTCTTAAACTCCTGACCTTAAGTCAACTGCCCACCTTGGCTTCCCAAAGTGCTGGGATTACAAACATGAGCCACCATATCTGGCCCTGTGTCCTGTTCTTAATAAAAAAGTGGGCAAAGGATATGAACAGACACTATACAAAAGAAGACATATATGAGGCCAACAAACGTATGAGAAAATGCTCATCATCACTGGTCATTAGAGAGATGCAAATCAAAACCACATTGAGATACCATCTCACGCCAGTCAGAATGGTGATCATTAGAAAATCTGGAGACAACATATGCTGGAGAGGATGTGGAGAAATAGGAACACTTTTACACTGTTGGTGGGAGTGTAAATCAGTTCAACCATTGTGGAAGACAGTGTGGCGATTCCTCAAGGCCTTAGAAATAGAAATTCCATTTGACCCAGCAATCCCATTACTGGGTATATATCCAAAGGACTCTAAATCGTTTTACAAGGACACATGCACACGAATGTTCATTGCAGCACTGTTTACAATAGCAAAGACCCGGAACCAACCCAAATGCCCATCGATGATAGACTGGACTGGGTAAATGTGGCACATATACACCAAGGAATATTACACAGCAATCAGAAATGATGATTTCATGTCCTTTGTAGGGACATGGATGCATATGGAGAACATCATTCTCAGCAAACTGACACAAGAACAGAAAATGAAATACCGCATATTTTCACTCATAGGCGGGTGATGAACAATGAGAACACATGGACACAGGGAGGGGAGCACTACACACTGGGGTCT
>CAUYOR010188384.1:0-14303 GCA_963573925.1 Callimico goeldii
GTGTTTTGGTCATGAAGTCCCTGCCTATGCCTATGTCCTGAATGGTTTTGCCTAGGTTTTCCTCTAGGGTTTTTTATGGTGTTAGGTCTTATGTTTAATTCTTTAATCCATCTGGAGTTAATTTTAGTGTAAGGTGTCAGGAAGGGGTCCAGTTTCTGCCTTCTGCACATAGCTAGCCAGTTTTCCCAACATCATTTATTAAACGGAATCCTTTCCCCATTGCTTGTTTTTGTCAGGTTTGTCAAGGATCAGATGGTTGTAGATGTGTGGCGTTGCCTCCAGGGCCTCTGTTCTGTACCATTGGTCTATATCTGTTTTGGTACCAGTACCATGCTGTTTTTATTGCTGTAGCTTTGTAGTATAGTTTGAAATCAGGTAGCATGACGCCTCCAGCTTTGTTCTCTTTGCTTAGGATTGTCTTGGCTATATGGGCTCTCTTTTGGTTCCATATGAAGTTTAAGGTGGTTTTTTTTTTCCCAGTCCTGTGAAGAAGGTCATTGGTAACTTGATGGGGATAGCATTGAATCTATAAATTACTTTGGGCAGTATGACCATTTTCACGATATTGATTCTTCCTAGCCATGAGCGTGGAATGTTTCCCCATCTGTTTGTGTCCTCTTATTTCGTTGAGCAGTGGTTTGTAGTTCTCCTTGAAGAGGTCCTTTACATCCTTTGTTAATTGAATTACTAGGTATTTTATTCTATTTGTAGCAATTGTGAATGGGAGTTTGCTCATGATTTGGCTCTGTTAGTCCGTTATTGGTGTATAGAAATGTTTGTGACTTCTGCACATTGATTTTGTATCCTGAGACTTTGCTGAAGTTGCTTATCAGTTTAAGATTTGGGGGTGAGATGATATGGTCTTCTAAATATACAATCATGCCACCTGCAAATAAAGAGTTTGGCTTCCTCCTTTCCTATCTGAATACCCTTTATTTCTTTTTCTTGCCTGATTGTTCTGGCTAGAACTTCCAATACTATATTGAATAGGAGTGAGAGAGGGCATCCTTGTCTACTGCCAGATTTCAAAGGAAATGCTTCCAGTTTTTGCCCATTCAGTATGATATTGGCTGTAGGTTTGTCATAAATAGCTTTTATTGTTTTGAGATATGTTCCTTTGATACCTAGTTTACTGAGAGTTCTTAGCATAAAGTGCTGTTGAATTTTGTTGAAGGCCTTCTCTGCATCTATTGAGATAATCATGTGGTTTTTGTCTTTGGTTCTGTTTATGTGGTGAATTACGTCTGTAGACTTGTGTATGTTGAACCAGCCTTGCATTCCTGGTATGAAGCCTACCTGATCATGGTGGATAAGCTTTTTGATGTGCTGTTGCAATCGGTTTGCCAGTATTTTATTGAAGATTTTTGCATCTATGTTCATCATGGAGATTGGCCTGAAGTTTTCTTTTCTTGTTGAGTCTCTGCCGGGTTTGGTACATTGCCTTTTTCTGTGGCAATTGACTGGTATAAGCTTTACATCTCCACAGCAGTTGATACTAGTACACTATTTATCCTAAGAAACAATCATGTAGGTTTTAAAATTATCTGCACAAAGATCTACAAAGCAGTCTTTTCTTGCTTAAAAAATAATCCCTCTTAAAGGCAAAGCACTTGACTAGGTGTCTCTCCCCAGAAGATACACAAATGACCAACAAGCGTATGAGAAGATGCTCCACCTCACTAACCGTTAGGGAAACGCAGCTCAAACCACAAGGAGACACCCCCTACACCCATTAGGGTGGCTGTGACACAGAAAACCAAATAAACATAAAATAGCACGTGTTGGTGAAGACATGGCGAAGGGGAGGGGATGTCCAATGTTGACAGGATGACGCTTCCTCAAACAACCCTAGAACTGCTGTGGGACCCAGCATTGCCACGCCACCATACAGACACAGAAGAATTGGAAGCGGGGCCTTGAGAAGACGTGTGCACATGCGTGTTCACAGCAGCACTCGTCACTGTCAATAGCAGAAGCCACCCAAGCGCCCACTGATGGGTGAGCGGCCAACAAATGCGCTCTGTGTTTGTAATGGACTATGACTCCGCTTTGCAAAGAAGGGAATCCTGACGCAGGCTGCCACATGAAGGACCTTGAGGACATCGCGCCAAGTGAAACAGGCCAGTCACAAAAGGACAAGTACCATGAAATCCCACGCACGGGAGGCGCTTAGCGTTGTTAAATTCAGAGGCAGCAAGTGGTGGTGGGGGGTGCTGGGGCCTGGGGGAAGTGGGACGGGGAGCTTGTGTTTCATGTCAGTTCTGTAAGATGAAAAGGTTCGGCTGGGTGTGGTGGCTCAGGCCTATAATCGCAGCACTTTGGGAGGCCGAGGTGGGTGGATCACGAGGTCAAGAGATCGAGACCATCCTGGTCAACAAGGTGAAACCCCGTGTCTACTAAAAATACAAAAATTAGCTGGGCATGGTGGTGTGCGCCTGTAGTCCCATCCCAGCTACTCGGGAGGCTGAGGCAGGAGAATTGCTTGAACCCAGGCAGAGGTTGCGGTGAGCCAAGATTGTGTCATTGCACTCCAGTCTGGGTAACAAGAGTGAAACTCCGTCTCAAAAAAAAAAAAAAAAGAAAAGAAAAGATTCTGGAGATGGATGGTGGGGATGCTGTGCAGCCATGTGAATATACACAATGGTAACCAAGAGACCTGGACACTGAGCACTACTACAATTACACATACTGACATATAATTTTCATGTTACAAATGTTTTACATAATTTGATGTTACGTACGTTTTACAATGTTTAAAAAGTCCTTTTTATCATAATTCCCTCCTTGCATTTCTTTTTATTTGTGTGTTCTCCTTTTTTCCTAGCTGGTCAATTGTCTATTTTATTGATTTTTTTCCCCTAAGAACCAGGATTTTAATCTATTAATTTTGTTAAATAACCGTTTTCACTTGATTAATCCGAAAACTAACAGGAGAGAGTTTCAGGAAGCTTCACATGACATCATCTGAATGGTTGCCATCAGTGGCTCCCTGGCGAGGCCAGTGCTGTCATCTCGGGGGCACGGCCATCCTGGGAAGCCGGGGCGCAGCCTGCCTGTGGTGACTGAGATGCAAATTGGCAACGTAAGGGCCAGAGAGGAAGCCTAAGCCAGGAGTAGCACTGGAGGCGCCTCTGCTCTTTAAGAGCAGAATAAGGGCCAGGCACGGTGACCCACGCCTGTCACCCCAGCACTTTAGGAGGTCAAGGCAGGTGGATCGCTTAAGCTCAGGAGTTCAAGACCAGCCTGGGCAAACATGGCGAAACCCCATCTCTACTATACATATTAAAAATTAGCCAGGCATGGTGGTGGATGCTTGTAGTCCCAGCTACTGGCGAAGCTGAGGTAAGAGGATCAGCTGAGCCCAGGAAGTCAAGGCTACACCGAGCCGTGACTGCACCCCTGCGCTCCATGTAGATAAGCAGACACCACCAAGGGTAAGATTTCAGGACTCAGCCACCGTGTTTTAACAGGAGTTATCAGACCAGACATCTGAACCACTTCCAAACGTCCTGTGTCTGGGCCTGCCGCAAATACACTGCCTCATGTAACTGGCTGCACTAAATACACACCAAGACCTCCAGCACGCCAGGCACTGCTCAGGGGCAACGATGGGAAACCGACAATACCTTCCTCAAGGAGCTGCCACTCCTGAGTGTGCCCTTAATCAAAGAAAGCCCCGTTTTCTCCCTGAAACGTCAAGGCGTTTTTCGCCCATTTTCTGTAGAGCTCCCATTACCCAAAGTCCAGGTTTTAAACAAAGAATGACTTATTCCTGGACTATGGATTAAAGTGGAAGAAAATTGCTTTGGGCTTTAATCACATGGCATTTTCAGATTATGATTTAGGCTTAAAAACTCGATGAAACCGGATGTGAGAAATTCACCAGACACATTTGCTTTCCTTACCCACTGCTGCTTCCTCTATTTCCATCTCCCAAATCTGCCTCTTCTCCTGCTTTCTTTTTTCCTTACTTAGGTCCAAACTAAGGCACTTTCCATCTTTACGAACCGAGAGAACAAGGTGATAAAATGTGGGGAGAACAGGGTGATAAAACGTAACTTTGAAAGTAGCCACCGTCTGCCCACTGCAGGTCACCCTGCTTGTGGAAGGCACCCATCGGCATGTCATTAGTTCGTTCACATGTGCATTAAGCAGAGGTGAAGAGCATGAAGAATGGCTGTGTGAGCTGCCCGCGCGGGCGCCTGCCTGGACAGCGTCCAGCCCCCGGGAAGGCCAGCCACTGAGACCTATGAAACCTGCTCTCGGGACTAAGCAGCCGGAACCTCGCACGTACCTTCTTCCCACATTGCTGACAGTGCTGCTGCGGCAGCTGTGCTCTTCCCCAGGGTCTTGCTGGTGGCTCTGTCAAGCCCTGCACACCAGCCTGAACCAGGGCGACAACAGAAAGGGCACCACCATGTCCCAATCTGCTTCGACCCTCATAGCTGCTGACCCACAGGCTGTTCCACGAAGGATGACAGAGGCTTGTCAAGGGAGCCTCACATCTTCCATAACTGAAGGGACCAAAGGAAATGGCACTGAGAACGGTGGTCCGTTTATACATAAGGAGTGGGTGCTGCAGGTGAAGGGTGGGGGTGGAGCTGGTCACCAGCACCCCCTGAACCCCAGCAGACACCAACACCAGCATTGGGTGGGAAGGGAAGCCGGCCCACCACAGTGCAGAGCAGGGGTGTGACGGGGCATCTTCTCCTTAAATTTAACGGTGGTTTCTGGAAGCTGAGCTGTCTTCTTTTTGAAGACTTCATTTTCAAAATAGACCATAAATTATGAACAATTTCTAGCAACATGAAAACCGCGTGGGCTACATGAAATGGGAAATATACACAATCGGAAGTGCACTGTGATGACACCATGCCCAGCACCAAGGAAGAGCCGCAACACGGGGACAGCGCGGGGTGGGGGGGGCTGAGTCTCCCCATCTTCAGCCTCTCATTGTCATGCTGGAATACAAATCTCTTCTGAGAAATCATAAAAAGTTATCTGTAATGCTTTAAAAAATTAAAAAGACTAACTCCCCCATCCCTAACAGAAGGGAGCACGCACTTTGCTGCCGTCTGCCCGGCCAGCTGGGAGTCGTGCAGTGCCCAGAATACAGGTGACGGGTGGTGGCTCCCTGGGCCTTCGGGGGCCCACTAATGAGACAGGTGCGTGAAAGCAGAGGGTTGCCGCCCAGGGGCCAATCTGGGGAGCATGAGGGCACCCCCCCACCCCTCCCGGAGGGGCAAGAGCACCATCTCGGACACACGGGTAAGACGCTGCAGGCCGACCCGAGGGCCAAGATAAAATGAAGGCCATGGAACCAGAGTGGAAACTGCAAGGTTTTATTAACACGACTTCAAAATTACATACAGTAAAGATCAAACACATTTCTGGTATGAAATCACACAAACGATACACACAACAGTACATTTTCTTTTCAACTACGTCATTACCATTCTTCACACAGAGCCTGGAAAAGCTACCACAGCAGTTAAGCAAAGTGAACAAAGGGTGGACAGGCAATGGCATTCCCACAAGTTAAGTGCAGTGTGTCTGAGAAAACAGACGGAGATCAAACCCAGAGACACACTCTCCCGTCATCCCTCGATGTCTGAATTTCCAACGCTCTCCCAGTCAACACGGCTTCGCCCCCAACCAGAGCCACCCGGTGCAGCCCGCAGAGTGCGCACGCATCAGGGCGGGAGGCCCCGTCGGTCAGACGGCCGCCACCTCCAAGCGGAGTGAGCCACGCTACCACTAACACTGAACTCATGCACAAGAGCTCCTGCGAAAGCAGAGGGGTGGGAAACAAAGAAGCGGGTGGTTAGGGGAACGAACCGCACGCTGCGGACGCCGGCATCTTTGACTCGCACTCACTCCTGCAGAGCCAAACTGCAAAACAACAGAATTAAAATGTTACTCTCTCCAATCAGACCTGGAGGAATGAACCGTGAGTAAAGACCTGTCAAAGAAAAGGTTGAGAGGTGAGCAGGTTGTAAACAAGGGTGAGAACGGTCAGAACTTTCCCTCCCAGCCCGCCTGCAGTCTCCATGCGGACGGACGCGGGGCAGAGTGGCAGGAATGCAGCCCTCACCGAGTGTGTAGCCAACACGCGGAGGGAAAGGAGCGTGCAAAGCAAGGGAGATGGGAAAGTCAGAGAGTCTCGGAGTGGGACAGGAGCTACTGGTGTTACGAATGGTAGATGGATTTAGCCAGGAAAGCAAAAACAGAAATGGACAGGGAGAGCCCAGAGCATGGCATGGCGAGGCGGTCCCATTACTAAATGACAGTAGCAAGAAGAAAGTAGAAACGTCCAGCAAACGAACAGAATCAGCTCAAACATGAAAAAGGTCAGACTCTGTGCTTTGTCGCTGTGATACCTGCAAATTAAACAGTGGAATTAAAGCCCAAGGGTTCAAGTCCTCACAGAGGAAACCATCCTGGATCCCACGCCTGTGAAAAGCAAAGCTGAATTATAGAAACGAGTGACGACGTGCTCCTGCCGTTCAGGGCACCACTGTGTGCTGTGCGCGCACGTTATGAAAAACGTTACACCTAAGAAAATGCTACAGAACGCATACGACTCAAACAGTCCTTGAAAAATCAGCTTCCGCTATGGGTGCCCTTAAAATGAAAAGCAGTTTAAAAGAAAACCATGCTAAAAGAAGGCATGAGGATGACCTTCTAGAGTATATTAAATTATTAAATACAGAATACTTTACAATACAACCTGTCGGCCTATCCACTCTGTGGCACATACTAAAATTAAAAACTACGTTTCTTTTTGAAGGCCCTGCATTTTTCTAAATACCTTTTAAAATCGGTAAAATAAAGCCAAGCAAAATACTAACATGAAGACTTCCTTGTCTTTTAGTCGGTTAGCAGTAAAAGGAAAAAGCCAGTACTGAAGAAACATCTCGCTCCGATGCCTGTCCGTCCGCCAATCGTAAAGACTTCCTACCAGAACATGACACGGAAAAGGGAGAGCAGAGGCGTTCAGGGCATTTCCTAGCCAAGGCGGCTTACAACGCGTGAGGCCGACGGCCTTTCCAGCCATATGCTACCAGCAGGAGGTATACCTGGGGATCCAATATGAATCCGTGAGTTCCGCTTTGGTTCCAGTACACAAACCATGGGCTTATGCACCTCAGAAGCTACCATTTAAAAAAATTCAATAGGTTGCAAAAAAACCTTACATAAAATCCTTAGGATTTAATATTAAGTCAAGGCTAAATGCCTTTGGCGGCTACATTCATTTTTAAGAATGTCCAAAACAACACTCCATTCACCAACTTTAAAAATAGTTGAAAAAGTTGACTGAAATGTTCCTCACATCAAGTATCTAAGCCTTTCCCTAGCTGATCTGGACTTGGGGCTTTCCGAGTGCTGGTAGTGGGGTGTCTCTGATCCTTCCTATCCTGCACCCCCTCCCATCAGTCGGTTCCCTTGTAGAATCATCACCTGTAATTTCCTGAAGAATCAACAATACCTTTCAAGTTTTCTCTCTCCCACCCCGCCTCCCTCCCGCTCCAAATTAAAAAAAAAAAACGGGGTGGACGGTGAGAGCTAAATGAAGGGAGGCCAACTGGGTCTAAAGGCGATGTTGCGAAGCCAGAGCTGAGGCCTACAAGCAGGGAGGGAGGCAGGAAAAACACGAATCCCAGGAGGAGCAACGCAAAAGCGGGAGGCACAAAGTCACCCAAGAAGGGCGCTCCGGAGCCCGCACCGGGAATGTTTCTTGACAGCTGGCAGTCCTCTCCAGCCAGAGAGCAGAGGAGGGACAGCCACGGGGACTAGAGTGTCTAGGGCTCCAGAATGTGCCGGCTCAGCACGCTGCCGCCCCACCACACACGCTGACCTCCTTGTCCCATGCCGTTACCTGACTAGAACCTGCCTTCAACAAGCACCAGTCCGATGGCCCAGGAGTGCATTCGGCTTACCTTCCCAATGAAACAACGAAGAAATGCAGAACAGAACAAAACAAAAACAACAAAGGCCAAAAGAAAACAAAAGTGATGAGTTCTTAGAACCCATCCTAGGACAAAGGCTCCAGGGCCTCGGGTGTCCTTCACCTGTCCTACCTGTCCTGCCCCAGCTGACCACCACCCAGTGAAGACGCTCCCCTTCCCCATGGCTCCAGGCCATCCAGTGTGGCCCAAGGGCTCTCAGCTTGACCCAACTGGATGACCTCCCCTGATGAGCTAGTGTTAGAAGAAAGTTTATTAACACTGAGATGACAGCTTCCCCCATCCTCGAGCCTCTCCTCACCTGGGTCTGCCCATCCCTTCGGCCTCCTCTTCACCCTAAACTCCTCTTCCACCTTCTTCAGTACCAAAGCCTTCTGTTCACAGAACTGAGCAAGATGCTATTTGAAAAAGAAGACCCCTGGGTACAGGATCTAAGCTCTGTCACAATTCAGAAATGCTACAGAAGCAAGCTGCAACAACTGTTTGTCTGAGACCTTCACAAATCATGCTAGGAATGACCCGTATTAAAAATAGTTACGGTGAAGCCACCTCCCGCCCCCTCCCATCTCCTCCATCAAGGAAGGGTGCAGGCCCCTGTGGAGGCTGCTGCCTGTCTGGAAAGTGGAGAAACCCCTCAAAATTTGTCTGGAGGAAGGAGATTTCCTCTTCAGAAGAATATCAGTATAAGGGTTTAACAAGCGTGGCCCGACCAGTGGTAATGTAAGGTTACCTTCCAGGAAGCAGCCAAGTGAACTTCTATTACAGCACAAAATCAAAACGCGGGAACGCAAAAAGAAAAGTAACTTGGCTCCACACAATCAGCTGCTGCTTTACCATGAGATATGCTAATATTTACGACCTTTAAGCTTCTTGAACTTGTGAACAAATGATACACAGATCAGGGTAAACGTATTGGCTTACTACCATCTTTATAAAAATCGAATATACACACAACACATCAACAACTGTGGAACTGTATCCATTAAACTTTCATAGGACAACACAGAAGAACTGATAGCTAGGATGTTGCTGAGTTGAAAGCACTTCCAATAACAGTTTAAAAAGTCTGTATTTACACTGTATGCTAAATGCTCTTGCATCTCATTTTAAATGCATGATGAATCAAGAACAAAGATAATGGTTGCAGCAGATCTTCCAGGAGGGTCTGGCTGTGTGGTCTGGCTTCACCGTGAGCAGCACACCACACCTGTAAGTTGCATGACTTTCTAATTCTGCTTCTTTCTTTTTCTGTAGTTTCCTTTGAGGAAACTAAACCTTCATTACTGGGATTGTCTGGTACTAAGAATCCATTTTCAGTGGTTGTGGGTGTTGAGAGAGGTCGATCTGTGCTGGGCTGTTCTAACCAGCGCTTTAAGGCTGGCCCGGATGACTCTGTCAATCACCTTTCTAGAACATTCTATGAGGAGAAAGTCTGCCTGTGTGCGTGTGTAGATGGTTAGAGAAACACGCACACCCCACTGCCTGTGTCTTACTCAGGGAGCACCAGAGCAGACCTTCCAGTGGCCGTGAAGTCTGTCTTGAAGAATGGGTGCCCAAACAGGACCAGTTTTATTAACACTGACTGCAGAAAAGGATGTTCTAATGCCTACTTCTCAGAGACAACACACAGATATTTGGTTTTAAATACAGCACACTCAGACTAGTTCAAAAAGTGGTTAAAAAAAGTCGTTAAACTCATTTCATTGCATCAGTAAGCCCTCAGTGAGGAAGGAAGTCGGGAAGCCTTCCCACTGCCCAGTGGTCCTAAGTGGTCAGGGTCTCTCTTCATTAGAGCTCAAGGCTACCAAACTCACCACTCCAACACAGCCGTGGACTGAGCCAAATAAACTACACCAAATACGTAAACACATCCGCATCTCACTATGGAAATGAGGGGCAGTGACAGCCGTGTGAACCCACTGATGGGCACACAGACCTGCTGCCTGGACGGCCTCTGCAGGCTTAGTGAGGCAGGGCTGACAGACAGTCCCATTTTCCGAGGGCTGGCTGGGGCACTCTGGGGCAGAGGTGGCGGCGGCACAGCTGCAGGGTCCTAGCAGATCCTACAAGTGCCGCAGCTTCCTGGGACTGTGGGCCGCAGCCCCTGCAGCGTGCGGTGTTTACTCCCAAGCACACAGCAAATGCCATTTTAGAATCACTGCTACAGAAAAGCCTTCCGGGTCCGAAGACCTTCTTCAGCTCTTCAGATTGTTTTGGTGACTTGAGGAAGTGATACAAAACGTCACCTGTGGAAACAAGATGACGCCAGTCTATGCCCATCTCCCTAGTCCCTTCCTTCTAGGAGGCTGACAGCCCTAGGGCCGTGCTCCCTCCAGGGGCAGTAAGAAAGAACGGGCTTCTTCTATTTTCCTTAATTCTACTAGTAAATGTGACATGAAATCGTAGGTATAAAATGTCTGAGTATGCCCTAGCATTATTTGCTCAAATAGCTCAGGACCACTTTAGAATATATCCAAAATAGTGAAACTTGTTCATGAGCGGAAATACAGTTAAGGCACTTTTTCCAGTGTTTGCCCAGAAGGAATTCTACTACAGTGGCTTCATGGAGAGTATGTCTCACCTACAGGAACCTACCCACAATTACGAAAAACAGTTTCAATGATGACACAAACACATCTCATTTGGGGCTATGCTGTCCCTGGAAGAAAGCCACCCTCACCCTGCATGCCATGGGGAATGGCAGGCCAGAGTGAAACTCTGCTGATGGACAGGGTGGCCCCGCTGCAATGGCCTTCAGAAAAACAGAAGTGACTAAAGCAATGGCCACCAAATTCCCAAGGAATGTCATGTATCACAGAGCCAGTGACAAACAGGCCACCTTGCTGCATTTAAAAAGAAAAAAAAAAAAAAACAGGTCTGTTCCACCTTCAAGCCGTTCCTCCACCTCATGTGGTGGGAACTAGGCCAGAGGGCTGCCGGATGAGGTCATCACAGACCCCTGCTCTAGCCAAGGGCCAGACCATGTGCCTGTCCAGCACGTTGCATTGTCTGGGAGGTGTGCTAAAAATGAATGGGGAGTTCATCGAAACTAGGAACACAGAGTTGACGCTTTTGAAATAGTGACAAGAAGCAGAATCTGCTGTTCAATTGGCACCATTCCCAACCACCCCACTCATACCCTGGCTTTCCAGGATATGCAAAGGTCAATCAACAATCAACCCAAATTTTAATCTACGTTTTTTACAAGAGCCTTTTGAGGGCTGAGAAGACAACTCGAGTTCTGCTTGGTTGAGAAGACTCTTCTAGCCTGCACTGAAGATAAGTGCAACCATTATCAAATATTCTCTGCTGTGAAAAATACTTAGAATTTCTGACGTTAATGTTCTTTCCTGAATCTAAGTCACTGCGATCAGTCAGAGTCAGATCACAAAGAGCAACGTCTACATGCACTGTAAGCACTTCGAACACAAAAGAGAACGAAAAACTTCGGAGTTCTTGGTGACAACAGAATGTGAAGCAACCTAACACCAACTCCAGCCTGCTGTGTCCTGTCAGGTCGGCTCCTCTGGAATCCACGCCGGGCCGGCTGGCGCCCTGGACAACACTAAGGCAGGACTGCGGCCCGGGGAGACCTGTGCTCCTGGGGGTTCTGCGCCGGCCGGCAGCTCCTTGAAGAAATTCCACAGTGTGTGTACAGCTTAAGGTCAGGCTGTCTTGTGAGGAATCACTCCACGATCAGGGCCACATTTATGTGGGACAAATCTATCATATGCCTGTGAAAATTTAAAGAAACCATCGACATTTAATTACCAAGGTGGGAGAAACTAAAGGGGACTGGGTCCTTGTTAATAAAAACCCATCATCCAAACAGGCCGATTCCCTGGCAAGACCTACTCAAGCACAAAGGCGACCCTTCACCTGGCAAAAGGACACACGCCTCACAACAGGACCCCGTCTGCCCTTTGCGCCCTGGTGTCCCTCTACAGGGACACATGCTTGCTACCGTAACAGATGGGAGAGCACAGGAAGGAGGCCCTGACTCCCGCCCCACATCACCAAAGCCCAGGCACACCGGTCACCTGTGGAACTTCTGCTGGAACGCTAGCGCATGGGCTGGCTCCTTGAACTTAGCTATAGCTTTCCGCTGCTGGGGAAGCATCTGTAAACTCTGGAGAAAGAAAACAAACATTTTAATACCAGTTGTAAATGACAAGAAAAAATACGAACGTGTATGTTTATACATTACTAGCTTTAACACAAAATGAGCCCAGGCGGGCACCCGGAATAAGCACATTGATCTTCCTCTCTCCCTGGCAGCTTCTCTTACTCTCCAGATGCTCTACTCCAAACAGCGCTTAGTAAATCACTCCCGAGAGCAACACTTACATCTTCCAAGCTTAGGCTTAAGACCTGCCATCATCCGGCCACATCAGCTGCCCAACCTCCTCCGTGAGGCCTGGCAGCAGACACCCCTGGACAGAGGCATCTCCTCTCCTCACGTCTTCTTATCAGGGGACTTTTTAATAGGGGCCCCCACGAATCTTTTTAAGAATAGGACTCATCACACCAGAGGAAACTGTTTAGTGCAGCCCACAGTGGGCAACGGCCCCTGCTCTACCATCTCTGTGCATCCAGCTTGGTCACTGTGAGGGCGGTGGTGCCTGGGGCAGCTATCAGCATAATGTGGTCACATTTTGTACTTTAGAGTCTGTGATCGCCAGTCTTAAACAATGGTATCTGAAATGAAATCTTCAAGAGTTCCCAGGGAGTTGCCACTCACTGGCCTAAAACAACGCCAGTGAAAAAGAAATGAATTTAAGATCAGCCGAGAGAAATGATGAATCCAGTCAAGATTTACAGAGTGTCTGGAAAGCGTAACTTCCGTTTAGTCCTTGAATCTGCTGTCCGAGGCAGACGGGAGTTGCTTGCTGCTTTCTCAAGCCTTTAGCTCTAGGATCTAGGGCTGGGAGGGGCAGGAAGAGAGCGCAGCAATCACTGATCTGTTAGGCCGGTTCTGAATGCTCCAGCAACTCACAGCTCCAGAGTCTGGTCCTTCTCAATTACTTCAGGACACACAGTCAACTTAGCGCCTACTGTCTGGAGCGTGCACAGGTGCCCCCTCCCCTGCCTTATTTATTTTTGAGACAGAGTCTCACACTGTCACCTGGGCTAGAGTACAGTGGTACAATCTTGGCTCACAGCAACCTCCACCTCCAAGGTTCAAGTGGTTCTCCCGCCTCAGCTTCCAAGCTGCTGGAACTACAGGCATGTGCCACCATGTCCAGCTATTTTTTTGTAATTTTAGTACAGACAAGGTTTCACTATGTTGGCCAGGCTGGTCTCAAACTCCTGACCTCGTGATCCACCCGCCTCAGCCTCCCAAAGAGCTGGGATTACAGGCGTGAGCCACCCTGCCCAGTGCCCCTGACTCTTCTAAGAGCAGGAGTCAGTGGGCAGCTCCTGGCATGGGCACCAGCAAACACTGTCCTGAGGAACTGCACTCAACAGGCACTTTTGGTGGCCAGAAACTATTTGCTGTGTCTGAGTTTCTATTCGTGAAACAGAATAGCCAGAGAAAGTAACCAGCAGCACGTGACCCCTGGAAAACATGGAGGCACCTGTGGCCGTTTCATTTTAAAGCATTTGTCAAAGACCTACCATGGAAGCAAACAGCTAAAAGCATCAATGACCTGGAAAGCGTTTTAAACAGTTCCGCTGTATATGAAGTAACTGTTCTCCATTTAATAACCACAGAACGTCTATCAGGAAACGAGACTCTGTAGCAGAGCTCTGAAAGAACCCTCGAACACTTCCGAAACAGTTGTCTTCCAGTGCTTCCGTAACAGCGTTTACAGAAACACACAAACGCTTCCGTAACGGCCTCTACACAGAAATACACAGAAACGCTTCTGTAACAGCGTTTACAGAAATACACAAACGCTTCCGTAACAACCTCTACACAGAAATACACAGAAACGCTTCCGTAACAGCCTCTACACAGAAATACACGGAAACGCTTCCGTAACGGCCTCTACACAGAAATACACGGAAACGCTTCCGTAACGGCCTCTACACAGAAATACACGGAAACGCTTCCATAACAGCGTTTACAGAAACACACAAACGCTTCCTAACAGCCTCTACACAGAAATACACAGAAACGCTTCCGTAACAGCCTCTACACAGAAACACACAGAAACGCTTCCGTAACAGCCTCTACACAGAAATACACAGAAACGCTTCCGTAACAGCGTTTACAGAAATACACAAACGCTTCCGTAACAGCCTCTACACAGAAATACACGGAAACGCTTCCGTAACGGCCTCTACACAGAAATACACGCAAACGCTTCCGTAACGGCCTCTACACAGAAA
>CAUYOR010188385.1:0-55797 GCA_963573925.1 Callimico goeldii
CCAGCTACTCAGGAGGCTGAGGCAGGAGAATTGCCTGAACCCAGGAGGCGGAGGTTGCGGTGAGCCGAGATCGTGCCATTGCACTCCAGCCTGGGTAACAAGAGCGAAACTCCGTCTCAAAAAAAAAAAAAAAGAAAGAAAAAGATAAGGACACATTAAATGTTAAGCTCAGTTGGGGACTCCTGTGGTATGTAAGCAGCTAACTTCTGAGAATTTCCTCTCCATTAATGGTTATTGTCCTCATGCAGGCTTTCCTACATAATGATTCCTAGGAGTAGAAACATCTCTAATCCCTGTTCCCTCAATTTTATTTGCACATTTTCAGTATCCACCTTCTACATCTGCCAAGATCTCTCAGAAAGGTGCCAAAATTACCTCAAGTTTCTTCCTGTAGATGTCTCTTTGGCTGTCATATTAGAACATCTGTTTGTCCAGCTTAGGATGCGATCTGTGAGTCTTCTGTTTCCACCCTCATTCAAAAGTCTTAGACTGTGCTTAGATTCTGAGTGCCTTAAAGGCAAGGCAATTGTCTCTCTTTACAACCTGACTGAGAGTCTTGAAAAAGCAAATGGTACAATATTCCCAATCAGGGAAACAGTGCGTTGTGGGAATAAACTGTATATTGTAATGGGCAGAACTCCACAGCGAGGCTCAGCATAACCCAATTGACTACGGTTGCTCTGCCCCTAATTAGTTGTGTGAATCACTTAATCTTTCCAGGCCACAGTTCACTCAACTATACAATTAAGGAAAAAGATACTGATGTTATCACAAGCATAGATAACACATATTGATTATTTACGGCACGGCAGGCGTCTCCCTCATCAGCAGTCCATTGCGGTGAATGACGATTGTTTCCACTCCCACTTTATAGATGAAAAAACTGAACCTAGGGAGTTTAAGCAATGCGCCCAGGTTCTCGAAGCTAGTAAATACTGCATGTGAATTCAAATCTGGATCTGTCAACGTCCCAAACTTTTGTCCTTATCCACAAAACCCCTGCTTCTCAAGGTCCCAACTACTTCCTGAAATTTTCATATCAGAAACAAACAAATGAGCAACCATGGAGAACAGAATCATAGTGATTTTCCTGCCTTGCCAAAATCAAACAACAACGTTGGAAAATCAGAAAATCTTCACAAACATGAACAGGGCCAGTACATGCTTCCAGCTAATCCTCCGGCATGTTGAGAGCCTAGCCCTGTACCATGGAAAGATGCTGACTACTACCTGGATTCCTGTTGGCACTAAAAGGAGGCCAGTAATTGCAAGAGTGTTGATTGGGCTCCGTGTGGTGGTGAGCCACCACTGTCTCTGCCCCTAGTTAGGGCTCATGATTTATACGGAAGTACTGTGTGCATGCTGTAGACATCACAGCACTGCTGCGATGCTTAGGTGGCTGCACTGGTATCAGAGCTGTTGCCCTGGGAACATTCCTAAAGGGAGTTTAAGATATTGCTTGTAGCTGTTGAAAGGTGTTTAATGATTATTATTATATTCTATAATAAGTCTAATTTATGTGACAAAGTAGTAAATTTAGAAAGCGACAGCTCCTCCCAAATTAATCCAAGTCCCTGAGCACCTCCTAGGGGTCAGGCAGATGCTAGTTACTGGGGACATGAAGCTGAACAAGACATCAAATACCTGCAGAAGCCTGCACAGAGGACACAGATATCTAACAAAAATATAGTGTGGTGAGCACTCTGCCAGGGGAACACAGAGCACTGGAAGCACAGAATAGGTGGAATCTAAAAATGAGTTAAAGGAGGAGATGCGTCTATGGCTGAAGCTCCCTAAATAGAGGTCCTATATTTGCTTTCCAGATACCCATCGTGGAACTAGATAGTAATCCAGCACAGAGATTTTAATGCTCCTGTCTGAAAGAAAGGCTGGAGGACAGATGCAGTTGGAAACCAAAGAGTGTGATGTGAAACCAGGGAGCTCCTCTAGAGTCTCATGAATATCTATTAAAGTCTGTCTGTGAAGGGCCAAATGTTTTCAGAAATTAGGTCACAAACACCTGCGAGATTTTTAACATAACAAAACCAACAGCAATGGATTGCACCATTATATTAGTTAGAGGAGGCTACTGTTGTAACAGATAGAATAACAAGTCCAGGGTAGTTCCAGGTAGGTCTGGAGGTCTCTGCAAATTAGTTATGGACACAGATTAATGGAGGTTCTGCCATCTTCAGTACGTGGCTCTCAGGGTGGCCCTCAGCATGGATGTCTGGCAAGTTTAAGGAGAAAGAGCATGGAAGATCTTATATAGGAGAATTTTATGGGCTAGGCTGACCAGGAAGTGGCACAAATTACCCCTGTTTACCTTTGGTGTTTGGGCCGCTGCTAAGTGACCACAGGTGGCTGGGAAAGATAATCAACTGTGGGCCCAGGAGGAAGAGGAAATGGTGTGGTGAACAGCTCACAGTTTCTGCCACAACCCCGGATGGGGATTGCAGGACTAAGCCAGAGAGGCCTTTTAGAAACTACTGGAAAAAGGAAAAAGGTAGAGAGAAGAGAAGAAGATGATGACCTCTACTGAAACAGTTTAAGTTCTTTACTTCTCCCTGGAATAAGGCGGAGTCACAAAGCAGTATACACCTCTGGATTTTGCAAGTGGGTCTTGCAGACTGAAGTCTTCAGGAAATCTGTGTGTCTTTATGCAATAGATATCTTTAATGTAAGCTGTGTATTATATGGCATATTCTAATCATTGTACTTATTATAACATCATGTTCAAAATGTCATGATTTTAATTTCCAGAGGTGTTGTATTAATTCACCAAAATTTGCATAAAGATGCTACATTGCATTTTTAAGGCAAATATTTTATTCAGAACACTTTTAGATTTATAGAAAAATGGAGACCATAGTGCAGAGTTCCATGTATTCACACTTAGTTACCCCTATTTTTCAAGTCTTACCTTAATATTGCACATTTATTACAATTAATGAAAGAATACTGATACATTATCATTGAAGTCATTATTTTGCTTTCCTTAGTTTTACCTAATGTCCTTATATGGCTCCAAAATTCCATCCAGGATACCATGTCTCCTTAGGCATCTCTAGGCTGTGACAGTTTCTCAGGCTTTCTTTGTTTTTGATGACTCTCAGAGTTTGAGGAGTAGTGGCTAGATATTTTGTAGAATGTCCCCCAGTTGGTATTTGTCTATACTTTTTCTCATGATTAGATCGGGATATTGTGTTTTGGGAGGCAAATCTCAGACGTAAAGTGCTATTCTCGTGACATCATATCTAAGGTACATACTCTCCATATGACTAATGATTGTTGATGTTAATCTTGGTCACCTGGATCAGCTAGTGTTTGGTAGGTTTCTCCACTGAAAAGTTTCTCTTTTTTCTGTTAAGGATTTTTTAAAAATTATTTTTCCATAGGTTATTGGGGTACAGGTAGTGTTTGGTTATACCTTACCATATTGTACCCTTTGAAAGGAAATCACTAGGCACAGTCCACACTTAAGCAGTGGGAAATTACACTCCACCTCTTTGAGGGCAGGGTGTCTACATAAATTATTTAAAATGTATTCTTGCATTGGAAATTTACATTGCATTTTAAAAAGCAGCAAAATGCAGAGAGACTAAATTCATGCTGTGAAATAGCAAAACTGTTGAGGGCATGGACATGTCTCATGTTCATTTATATCTTCCAGTACAGTCATCACTTCGTAATAATAGGAGTTCACATAACTCAACGTATTGCGCTGTTTTCAAACAAATTCAATTTCTCAAGATATTGAGTATCTACTATGATTACAAGAATTTTGCAAATGAAGACCCTGAAGCTTAAAGAGGTTAGATTTATGAGCAGTTACCATAAATCAAATAATGTTACTTTCTTGCTTCAAAATTTAGTGGAAACAAGATAAGTAGGCGGCTGAGCTGGTCTTTAAACTCATGTCCTTCTCGTAGCAGAGCAAACTTGTAACATTTGCTGTAAACTCAAATAGCCACTCGGTGAGCAATGCTGGTTTGATTCAGCAACAATATACTCAGAGACTGAAGACAAAGACCTGGTGGTTCTTAACTCCTGTTGGTAACCTTGGATCAGAATGCCTTATTTGCCAGCCCTGTCATTTCAGGCAAGCTACACAACCTGCCAAGTCCGAGTTTATCCGTCTATAAAAAGGGATAAAAACATTGCTTATCTCACAGTTTTTGTGAGACTTAAATAAGATAAACATAGGAAAACTGTACTGAAAACTATTAAACATGATATAAAGTTTAGTTATTAATTATTGTTTTTTATCAAAAAGAAAAATATGCATTTTTTTCTGGGTCCTTCCCATGGAGTGTTGTTTTGTTTTGATATTTGGTCTCACTCTGACACCCAAGCCAAAGTGCAGTGGTGTGATCCTGGCTCACTGCAGCCTCTATCTCCATATGGTAGGGAGGATGTGGTGATGAGGAGAGGAAGACCAGGTTGGGAGGGAGACACTGAGCTCTGTTTGGACTGGGTTGGACGATGTCATGACTCTGTATGCTGAGACGGGGCCTGAAAATACACATTTTGTCAGTACATTCACTTCAGCAAACATTGGAAGCAGAATATACTACATGTGTTTAAGGTTATTTTTCTCCCCTGGCTTCTGGGAATATACCTGTCCACTATGGGTAGAATTACATCACCTTAAAAATTCATATATTAAAGCCTTAAACCCTGCTACCTCAGAATGGGACCGTTTTGGAGATGAGGGTCTTTATGGAAGTGATTGATATGACTAATCCCACATGACTGATATCCTCATAAGGAGAGGAATGGAGACACGTGGAGAGATACTAAGGATGTGTGTAGTATTGGTTTATTTTCATGCTACTGATGAAGACATACCAGAGACTGGGAAGTGTATAAAGGACAAGAGGTTTAATGGACTCACAGTTCCATGTGGTTGGATAGGCTTCACAGTCACGGCAGAAGAGCGTGGGAGAGCAAAGGGACATCTTACATGGTGGCTGACAAAGAGAGAATGAGAGCCAAGCAAAAGGGATTTCCTCTTATAATACCATCAGATCTCATGAGGCTTATTCACTTTGATGAGAACAGTATGGGGGTAAAGTCCCCCCTGGCTCAACTGTCTCTCACCAGGCCACTCCCATGACGTGGGAATTATGGAAGCCACAATTCAAGAAGAGATTTGGGTGGGGATAGAGCCAAACCATAGCATGCATGCACAGAGGAAAGGCCATGTGAGGACATGGTGACAAAGCCGTGGTCTGCAAGCCAAGGACAGTGGCTGCAGGAAAAATCAAACCTGCCAATGTCTTCATCTAGGCTTCCAGTCTCTAGAATTGTGAGATAATGCATTTATGTTCTTTAAGCCTCCCAAGCAGAATGTTATATTGCCCAAGTGAAAATGTGTTTCCCTGAGAACTAACCACTATGTGTGATCCACTCTGTAGTTTGAAGAAGGCTGTGTGTCCCACAGTGTGAACACAATTATCCCCAACAGGAATATGCAAATGGGACATGTGGATAATTGTGTTTTGTGACAGCAAATTCAGTTTACTACCCGAGAGCTTAAAGTGAATTTGTATTTGCAGCAATGGTGTTCAAGAGTGGATAGATTTTTGTCAGATTTCTCTTGCCATTTTTCAGAACTCAGCATACTGAATTGTATTTGCTTACTCTTTTAGGGTTTCAGTAACATACAAACGATATGATGAATTTCTGCTTTAAATAGATGCTTAAAATGTTTTCCTGTGTGTTGAGAAGGAATGGGTAGGATCCTCAGTGATTTGGTCCACTCGCCTCACTTTACAAAGACTGCAATGTGCTACTTGTTTTGTGGCAAGAGTTGGAACTAAAATGCAAGTCCTGTGACTCCTAGAGCAGTGCCCCGGCCACACCATCTATTCAACTTAGATTATATATTGGAAAATAGCCACATTTTAATTATTTTTTTTTCAGCTTGTTTCCTTACTTTTGGTACTTGTTTCCTTGTGTCCCCTGCTATTCTTCAGTTCAACACTAACTTTGGTTGAACAGTACTGTATATTTATTTGTCTTGTAAGCCTATGTGTATTCTCTTTTACTCAAATCATTGCAAATACAGAGATTTGCTTGCAGAAATGTCCAGGAGTCATTTGTAGCTGCCAAGGGCTGGTAAACTTAGAGTGTAAGTGGAAATGATTCTAAGTCTCTCCCTGGAAATGCTTCTCAGCCTCAGCTGAGAAGCCATAACATTTAAAAGAAATGCCTTTGTAAGCTTCAATTAACAGAACTTGTAAATTATTCGTTATGTATATTTTTTCTTATTTAACTCATGCTTTCCTATGTGCTCCAGCAGGGACAGAGGCCTGTGTCAAGATCACATTCAACAAACATTTATGGACAAACAGATGTTAATCTAGGAACTGAAGTATGAGGGAACAAGATGGCCAGGTCCCTGCTTTCATGGACCTTACAGTCTAGTTACGGTGAATGTGTAGATATGTCTTGGAGAGCGGCAAACTACAATCCAATAAGAAGTTTTTAAAGTGATACGTTTCTGGCTCAGTCACACTTGCATTACTCACCTTTACATGAAGGACATTAAAATTTTCATCCACAGAGATGGCTCCTCTAGGGCTACTTTCCTGTTGAGCCCAGACAATTCAGCTTGGAGGTGCTGTTTAGCAATCGTGATGGTGGATGAGTTCCTTGGGCTCTTGAGTTTTGAAATTTTATTATGAACTCTTAGAAGAACAAGGTGTCTTTATCTCACTATTCCCTGATTTTTGAGTCTTCCTTTCCATCTGGAAAGCTGACTGTCTCCTAAAGCAAGTGACTCATTCCATATTTTGAATGGCTCTGCATTAGAAAGATCTTCCATTTACCAAGCCAATAGTTATCTCACTATAATGTCCTCTAAATTGTTCCCATTTCTTTTTGTACTCTGCTCAAACAGGTCTGGAGCTGGAATTTTGGCCCATCCTACTTGTGGTATTTAAATTACACTGAAGGCTGCTGCTTTTCCCTGGCATAGTGATCTTTAAAACAAACAACCCCATCACACAAATTGTGCAAAAGTAACTGCCTGGCAATCTAGAAAAATTCAATATGAAAAACCAAAAAAAAAAAAAGAACCCCCAAAACACTCTCAACTCACCATAAAAACACGTTTCTTTCACTGCAAATATTTCAGCAGGGCATGTTCCTTACCGTAGGGTAATTTTGGGGAGCTCTATATTTAATCCCCAGAGCCGACCAAACCCACGGTGATATGGTTTGGCTGTGTCCCCACCCAAATCTTGAATTGTACTCTCATAATTCCCGTGTGTTGTGGGAGGGACCCGGTGGGAGATAATTGAATCATGGGGGTGGTTTTTCCATACTGTTTTCATGGTAGTGAATAAGTTTCACAAGATCTGATGGTGTTTATCAGGGGTTTCCACTTTTGCGTCTTCCCCATTCTCTCTTTGCCGGCTGCCATCCACGTAAGATGGGACTTGCTCCTCTTTGCGTTATAACATGATTGTAAGGCTTCCCTAGCCACATGGATCTGTAAGTTCAGTTAAACTTCTTTCTTTTGTAAATTGCCCAGTCTCGGTATGTCTTTATAATCGACATGAAAATGGACTAATACACATGGTGAGCACCAAGCACAGAGGTTAACGGAATCACGGAGAGAAAGAAAGAGGTCAGAATTGGGTAGTGAACTATGCTGAATTCACTGTTCTACTTGGATCAATGGTGTGCGCAGAAGAAAGAAAGGTGGCTTTCATAGGAGAGGCAACTGGGAAAGTGTCTTTTTAAAAGCAGGAGGATTCTCTCACATCAGTAAGAGAAAAAGTATACATTTGGAGAGTAATAATTAGCTATGCTTAATATAGAACATTTTACACAAATGTCTGTACCTAAGACTGGCTACCTAAATACTGAATATACATTAATTATAATCATTAAAACATGAAACCATAGAAATATATACAATGGAGGACTGTATATTAAACATAGTTCAAAAAGGTGATCTTTTTCTTTGCATTTTTTGAGCAATATAGCCCTTAGAACTAGAGAGGACATTTTTGCATTATCATACCAGTTCTTAATCTTTGATCCATAGAGTTCTCAGGATCATACCAAAGCTACATTTTTCTGAAGCACCTATGGACCAATGTCTTCATGTGATCCCATATAAGGCTCAGCTCATAAAATGAGTATAATACCCTCTTTGTTTTATAGATGTTGAAACTAACGATTTGTACGATTTGTGAAAGCAAGCAAATTGCTCAAGTTCACACAACTAGTGAATGACAGACCCAGGCTTTGAATTCAGGATAAGGGCTATAGAATTTGCGCATGTGATGTCCACCCTGCCCCCATCCAGCTGTTGGTGAACATGGAGGACCAATGGAGAGAAAAGCAAATGAAGTGGTAGACACCCCTGTCTCTCCTGAGGGCAATCTTGGATCTGAATGAAATGGCATCTGAGATGAGGTCTGAGAGATAAATAGGTGACGATTCTGCATTCGAAGGCAGTAAAAGGTGCTCTAGTTGGAGGGAACAGTATGTGCAAAAGCACGAAGGAGAGTGAATGTATGTGACACTATGTGTATGTGAAACACTGTGTGTATGTATATGCATGTGAAACATCCATATACATGAAGTGTGGTGAGGACAGGAGAGGAGTGGGTGGCACAGACTGTACCTTCCAAAGATGACTGCAGCAGAAAGTTTTATGACAGATGAAGAGGTCAATACTGTCAGATGTTCTGTATGCTCTTCCACAGCCTTGCCACTGCCCCATCACCCAATAAAATCTGATTTTTCTGCCTTTCAGTATGGGTGAGCTTATGACTCGCTTATACCTAATATAAAGTGATGGAAGTGCATTGAGTAGTTTCTGAGGTTAGATCATAAAACACAATGCAACGTTTACATTTTTAGCTGGGATACTCACCTTCAGAGCCCTGAGCTTCCATATAAGAACTGAGATGACCCTGAGGTCTCTATGCTATGAAGAAGTCTGGGCCATGAGAAAAAGCCATTTGCAGGTATCTGGCTGAGGGTCTCAGATGAAGACTCAGCTGACAGTCAGCATCAACCACTAGACACGTGCATAGAGACATTTACAGATTCCAATCTCTAGCTGTCAAATCACTCTAGCCTTTAAGTCTTCCCAGCTGAGGGCCCAGAAGCATAGTAGAAGTAACTGTTCTCACTGTATCGTCTGGGTTGCTGATGGGGGTTTTCTCCCACTAAGCTTTGGGATGACTTGTTATGCAGCTGTAGTAACTGGAACAGGTGGTTGTATTGTGTAAATAGTTGATTAAATGTGTCTGGAATTCTGAAGAGATATATGGGTTGAAAATTTAGCCCTCAGAGTTTTCAGCATTGTAAGTGATCACTGAAAGTTTAACAGGAAA
Source organism: Callimico goeldii (assembly GCA_963573925.1). Lineage (NCBI taxonomy): Eukaryota > Metazoa > Chordata > Mammalia > Primates > Cebidae > Callimico > Callimico goeldii. The sequence continues at coordinate 9,366 of CAUYOR010188385.1, forward strand.
TGAGATAATCCAGAGAACAATGTAGGATTAAAGAAGAAGAGGGTAACAATGTAACCCGGTAAATACCAACATTAAAGAATAGAAAAAGGATAAAGAACAAGAAAAAGATCAAGAAGGAAGCATCAGAGGAAGGACGGAACCTGGAAAGGGGGTTATGAAGGAAGGCAATGCACGAGAATGTTTTATGACAGATGAAGAGGTCAACACTCCAAGATGCTGTAGAGAAGGCATTGGAAACGTGACCACAGGTTTAACAACCAACAGATGACATTGTCCAGAGCAGCTTCAGAGAGAAATGAGGATGAAGGACAGTCTGAGGTGGGGCAAAGATTGGGTGCCTTGTGTAGTAGATGCTTGATAAATATTTGTGGAATGAATGAATTTGAGGTGATGAAATAGAGGAAAGTAAGAAGAAGAGAGAAAAGTAAAAGAGAAAGTGAGTTGGAAGAAGAGAGCTGGAGGAACGAAAGGATCAAAAGATTTGAGGAAGAGGAAGAGAAGAGAATTTAGCATTTGTAGCATTTGTGGGTGGAGCTGCGTAGGTCTCTCCCACCAGCTGCTTTTTGCTGGCCTCTCTGGGGTGGGACTTGTACAGGGCCTGCTGCAAGCACCCCAGAGTGCTGCCCCAAAGTCCCAGCCCTGAGCACTTTCCACCACATAACAGCACTGCCTGGATGACAGTGACATGGGTGAGTTGCTTACCCTTTCCAGAATGTGCAGTCTTTTGTTTAATAAGGGAGTAGGGATTGGAAGGAGGGAGCAGTCAGCCAGCTATAAAACAGGATCATGAACTCTGGACTAATATACAAGGGCCATGGAAAAAATTAAGAGCGACATCTACTCTGACAGCACCTCCTTTCTTCCAAGAGCCCGTAACACTTGATCCAGCACAAACAAGTCAATTCTTTCATGAGTATTTGGGTCAGGAAGGAGGAGGGATGCAGAATAATCCTTTCAGACAACTTCATTGTCTAATTTTCCCTTACTTCCAGGTTTAGTACCAAACACTTTGATGTTTTCCCGTAATAGGTGTTTTATTGACTTTACAATTTCTGTTTTACATTATCAGTTTAAGCTGGTGTTGAAGTAAATTTGCCTGCCACGGATTCCTGACAGGTTGGCTTAGGGATGATTTATGCCCCAAACTCAATGTTCACTAAGTAAGGAGAAGCCTTGTCTAAATATACATTGTAACACAGAATTAAAAGGATATATTTTCTCACTCTATTATTCAAGCTGGAGTACAGTGGTGCGATCATAGCTCACTGCAACCTCTAACTTGGGCTCAAGAGATCCTCTTGCCTCACCCTCCCAAGTAGCTGGAACTACAGGCTCACACCATCATTTCTGGTTAATTTTTTTCTTTTTCTTTTTGTAGAGACAGGGTCAACTTTGTTACCCAAGCTGGTCTTGAACTCATGGCCTCAAGAATCCTCCTACCTTGGCCTGCTGGGATTGTAGGCGTGAGCTACCACGCCCAACAGATTTTATTTGGGTTTCATTTAAGCCTCACTGATTTTCTGCTGAGCTGAGAGGTCTGTCCTGTGCTGGAGAAATTCTAGGTTGATGAAGCATTATGAATGCTTAAATCTGGTTTGGAAAATGAGTGAATTATGGATCTTTGCAAAATCATGTGCTTAAGAGACCAACTTATACTAACCAGTGCAGCAAAAATCCTTTAAGAAATGTTCAAGTGCTTCTGCCTTGTATTTGCTTGCCAAATATTGCAGGGGATAGACTCCTTCAGGCTATGTTCTGAAGCAGCTTCTTATGGAAAACGGTTAGAATCTCCATTAACATCATATAATGAACTTGTTCTAAAGAAAAGTCAGCCTTTGATTCTTCTCCATGCTCTGGGACCTTGCTTGCAAATGAGTGCATGACACTGTTGTCCTCTTATTATGTCATTAAAACCAACTGAAGAAGCTGTCAACCACATGCCATTTCTCCTGTCACATTATTATGAGACATAAGTGTCTCACAATTTGCCTCTTCCCGTCTCCCCAAACTTGATATAAACAAACAAATACACACACACACACACACACACATATATATATGCTTGAGAACATTTCTTTCATCCTTAACAGGTGTTAGTGTTCAAAAGTCATATTTGTTCACATATGGGCAATGGCTTCGTTTAAGAAGAACATGAAAGTCAAGTCTAGGAGTCAACAGAGTGGCTGCATCTGCAGTCATGGCGGGTTGCAGAATGGGCTATGTGAGGTGGAATTTCTGCCAGGTGAACACCAGGGAAGATACCCCAGTCTGTGTCTGGAGTGACAAGTTTTCAGGGTCAGTCTTGCAGAGGCTCTTCCTCCTTCCCTAGATGTTGTGATGGTTAATTTAATCTGTCAGCTTGACCGGGCCACAGAATGCACAGGCATTTGGGTACACATTATTCTGGGTGTGTCCGTGAGGGGGTTTCTACATTTGAATCTGTAAACTGAGTAGAGCAGTTTGTTCTCTTCAGTAGTGGTGAGCCTCATCTACTCTGTGGTTGGCCTGAATAGAACAAAAGGCTGAGAAACAGAGAATTTGCTCTGTCTGCTGGCCTCTTAGCTGGGACACAGTCTTCTCTCCTCACCCTTCAGACTCTGACTGGGACGTAATTTACACTCTCCTGAGTCTCAGGCCATCGGTCTGCAGATCTTGGTACTTCTCAGCCTCCATAATCATGTGAATTAGTTTATTTATCATAAATCTCTTTATGTATAACCTTATTGGTTCTGTTCCTCTGGAGAAGCTCCATCTAATACAGGCCTTCTGTCATGTTTTTCCTGGTCTACTGTGCAGGCTGCAGCAATAGATGGGAACTCTGGCAAAGTCATGGTGTTGCAACCTGGGCATTGTGACCCAATGTTTCACACACAGTGGAGGCCTCTCTTGCACCCAGAGAAGGAGCTGTGCTTCCGTCAATCAGATTAAAGTGGTGGGGGCCATCACATGATTACATGATGATCTCCCTCCCCCTTCCAATCTTTCTTGGGTTGTTTTATGTGAAAGGTCATTTATAGGGATTTCATAGTTTAGAGAAAAATATAGAGCAGATGACCAACAAATTGCTAAAGCAATGAAATTCTTGACTACCCTGGGTCTGATTGTCTAGTTTGTCAGTTATATAGGCTCTTTAGTATTGGTCTCTCCAGCTGCTCACCTGTTTACAGGTTATTTTAGTATAAACTACCAACTCAATTTGAAGAAGGCCATGCGGCATGGCATTGGAAGAAAGGAAAATAGAAGAAGTTAATGTTGCTGTTTTCTTTCTTTCTGGTCTAGATGAGGTAAGAGATTATCCCTGCATTTTTTGGTACTCTTTACTAGGAGAAAAAAGAAAGAATAGGCCTGACCTCAAAAGACCAGTTCCCATTCCTATGCTGTCAAAATTTAGGAGACAGGCATGTCAGCAAGTTTGTTAAGATGGCAACTGGTAATTTTGCAAATCCAAGAAGACTTTGGGGAGAGGTTTTGTGAGCCTTCAAGAGAAGATATACTTCAAAAATATGACTCAGGCACTCAAATGCTTGCTTAATATTTACTTGAGACATATGAAATATTTCCACAAGAAAATCTAAATAAACCCTCAAATATTGAGTAGATAGACACAGAATGGAGTATAAGAGAGAAAAATCAAGAGGCATGAGGAGTCATGGGCAGCAGTCAGACTTGACTACCTGCCTACAGTGTGTTCTTGGGTACATGATTCCACCTCTTTAGGCTTCTACTGTCATGATGCCGCATGAACCATATGAGGAGATGTGTTCTGATAAGTGTTTTTCAAACTGTGTCAAGACGTCCTGTTGTCTGCAGAACTGAGAATAATTATTTCAATTATTTCAATAACCTCTTGGTGAGGGTAATCCCATGTCAGCCTCGTGCCTACATGTTTACAAGTAGCTATAGTTTTGTTGTCCATTCATTCACCATGTTTTGTCACCTCCCTTTTAATGCATTCATCCCTCTCGGTCTCTATCTCTGCATCCATATTATCTATCTATCTATCCATCCATCCATCCATCCATCCATCCATCCATCCTTGCAATTTAAAAAGTTCCTGTAAGAAACGATGGTTATATTTATCATAAATTTTTCTTTACAATCTTCTCTCACTTTTACTTCTTTAAGTGTTTGATTTTATTTTGGAGTATCACAAGTTCCCAAATTAGATAGTATTTCAGTCAGAGAAAACAACTGAAAGTTCCCCAAGCCCCCGGATAAATGTCCTGGGTATTTAAAAAAAGCCATTTGGCATGCATGTTAACACAAATGGGAGTAATTCCCTGAAACTTCATCTACAGAACCTGAAATTGCACTTTGTATACAATGTCTTATTGGGATAACTTAGCATCCTCATATGCCTTCTATTCTCCAGGCAGAGATAATCAAAGTTCTGGGTCTTGCTGGAGAGGGGATATTTAAATCTTGTCTTGTATTAACTTTTTGTCTGCTATAAAAATAACTTATGACATAATGAGATACATTTCTAGAAAAAAAAATAAAATAAAATTGGCTGAGACGAGAGGATCTCTTGAGCCTAAAAGGTTAAGGCTACAGTGATCTGTGGTCATGGCATCATGCTACTGCACTCCAGCCTGGGTGACAGAGTGAGACCCTGTCTCAAAAAAAATAAATAAGTAAAATAAAAACATCAGCCAAGATTTGTAAAAGTGGAAATACTCAAAGCTGTTGCGGAAACAATGTGACACTCTAAAACGCTTTCTTTCTCTGCTGGTGGGGGCACAGATTGGTAAGCTGTTTCTGGAAAGTGAGACCAGAGCTGTAGTGAGCTGTGGTTCTGCTCCTGCACTCCAGCCTGGGTGACAGAATGAGACCCTGTCTCTAAAAACAAAGAAAAAAACCCTCAACATTTGGATGTCTTAACAAATGCAGAGTCTTTTATTCTTGGTGTCTCGATCAGTTTTAATTCTTTTAGAATTTGTTTCTTTTAATGTATATATGGTCTATTAAAGAAATAGGACATTTTTAGGGTTATAAAGCCAGGTCTGTGTTTTCAAAGAGTAACTTGAAGTGTGTACCTCCAAATGTCACTACTGCCTAACAAATAAGAATTAACTTGTTTATATTGCTGTTGTTGTTACTGTGTAAAAGTGTCCTAGGAAAAACTCATAAAGTAAAAACGTTAGACTCTGTTCTCTGGTCTTTTAGATGATTTTCATATATAGTTCCAAGGTTCTGTAATGAGGCCCTCACTAACCAAGGCAAAAAATGGGAAAGATCCCCTTGTCAACATTTAGGGTACCACCTTCTATCTGCTTTCCAAGTCTCCATGGGAAAATTACTCAGTAATTTCCAAGTCTCTATGGGAAAATTACTCAGTAAGAACTTAGTCAAGCATGGCTGCTGATAAACCCATTCTTCTTGATGACCCTCTCACTTCCCAGTCTCACAGACAGAAATGGCCATTGTCATCAGAATTAGTAGGGGGCAAAACCGTGTGTATAAAGACCACTCATGAGCAAACTCAATCTAAGGGAAGGCATTCCATCTTTATCCATGTCTATCACCTTTGCCAATCTCCATCTCCATCTCGATCTCTCTACATCTCTATCTTATCTCTCTCTTCTTATGCATCCATCCCTCTGCCTCTGTCTCTCTCTGTCTTTGCATCCATGCTATCTATCATCTATCTATCTATCATCTATCTATCTATCTATCTATCTATCTATCTATCTATCATCTATCTATCTATCTATCTATCTATCTATCTATCTATCTATCTATCTATCATCTATCTCCTCACTCTGCTGTAAAGCTCAGGTGTACAGGGAGTTTATTTACTCATACCTGTGTGTCCCACAGCACCTTAACTAAGAAATTAGACAATGTTTGAAGAATTTAATTATATAGCATCATTTCCCACATGTCTAAAAGTCAAAATTCAAGACACAGAAATATAGCTGTAGACTTCTTAACCCCATTATCACCATTTCTAATTAGATTAGTTGAAATGGACATATTCCCAAGCAATTATAGCAAGAACAACAAACTATTGCTTATAAAAGGTACTAGAATTTTTTTAAAAGCATGTTTACAGACATTATGATTGTTTTCTAAATGTGGTATTAACATTATCCTGCTCATCTGACGGATGAGAAATCTGAGACTCAGAGATTAGATTCCTGTATGGTCCCAAATACATGCTGGCATTATGGAAATGTTTCATTTACATAACACTTCTTCCTAAAAGCCTGCACATCATGAGTTACTTCCTAAAAGCCTGAGCATCATGAGTTTTTGCCAGTTAGGCCAAAAACATAATCATTTGAAGACTCTCCACCAAACCATGGTTATTTCAAAATAGATAACTGAAACAAAAATGGGTGATAAGGCATTTCTATCTCCTCTGCATGAATGGATGCACCAAATAATTCCTTGGCAGTAGTATCTACACAAGGAATATATGAGTAAGTAACTTATCTCAAGCCCAAAAAGTTTTCTAAAGCCAACAAACTACGCTGTGAACATAGACATTGTGTGAGGATCTGTTGCTCTGCAGCAAGTCTTCACTCATGAAAGTCTTTCTGACAATAGTCTAGGCTAGGGCTTGATGCATTGCAGCCTCTCTATCTTTTATCTCATCGCTCTCCTCTGGAAATTCTTCTAGTACTTTCAGCAACTGAGACTAGATTAAGAGAGCTTTGGGTTTTAGTACAAGTGTCTGATGAGTCTTGCTTCCTGGGATCTGGGCCACGTGGCCAAGTAAAACCTGCAAATTTCAAGCTTCTATAAAGATAAAATAGGCAAACAATCTCGAAAAGAGGGATGGTTTGCTGTGGCCTAAGAGAGATAGGTGGCTACTAGAAAAGTTAGAGTGGTGGCCACCAAGTAGAGAAGACAACAGGCAAACTAAAAAGTCTTACTCCAAGAGAAGAGAAGCCAACCCGCAGCTGTGGCACCACTAGGCTCTCGGCAGTTTGGACTGTGACGTCCTGATGTCTATTACTGTGACTATATTTCTCACCCAACTTACTGCTCTTTCAATGATGTGCCTTAGGTTTTGGCAGCAGTAGCTAAACTAACTCTCTGGTTGATTTACATTTTTAACTGATTCTATGCTTGGTTTTTAAAGTCTAGGGAAGGAAGGCAATGGGAGCATAGATGTGGTTAAGAGCTTCCTGGGGTGACCTGGTTTGTGGAAGTTAAATAGATGTGGTTAAGAGCTTCCTGGGGTGACCTGGTTTGTGGAAGTTAAAGCAAAAGGACAAAGTCTTTCAGCAACCACTACTTCCATGAATGAACCCTCTACTCTTCTATTAGGGTCTGTACTCTCTGCTCTCTGTCCAGAGAATTAATCTCTCTAAAGCCTCTTCTTGACAACTACACTTGTGCTCCACTGTCCCAGGAATGGAAGTCAAACTACCATACAGGGGATTTCAGGCTCCTCACTAGAGGATCCACCCTACCTTCTAGCCTTAGTTCCCCTTCCTACATTCATGTTTCAGACAGAACCATTAGTTACTACCCTCATATGAACTCCCAGTCCCACACAGACCATGTGTTCTTAGAGCATTTGTAACATTGCTCATTCTGCCTGAAAATATCCCTTTCCTATTTCTGTATCCCTAGATCCTATTTCCTCTTCAAGGTTCAGCTAGAAACTTCTCAATGAATCAGCCCTCCCTGAGTTCCAGGCTCACACCAACCCATTTAATCGCTTGTAAGCTGGAAATTCTCTCTTTTGTCTAGAATCTGTTGTTTATGTACATGTTTTATCTTTCTGGGCTGGCTTGCACCACCCCTGCCTCTACCCTGATGCATTTTCTGCCTTTCACTGTCTTGTTCCATGTGCTGGGATGCTGATCCTTAACCATCTTGCCAACTGGCTCTCTTGCCTGTAAGCTTCCACTTGTGTTCAGCCAATGGCAGATTCCAGCAGGAAGACTGGCTGCTGGAAGGAGAGATCTTCCGTCTTCCCTTCTGTTTTAGCACTGCATATTCAGCAGAAGTCGCCTCCCTCCAAGATTACAGCTTCCACCAAGTGACCTCTCTTCTATTCTTCAGTTCTCACGAGGCTCCAGTTACACTCTTTTCTTGTTCCTTTGGCCATAGGAGTAGTAATTGTTCATCCCATTGCTGGGGTCTGGGTGCCTCAATAGCCCTTGTTTATGCCTATGACATACACCTCTGTAGATAGCCTTTTTGTCAAAGTCTTTTTACAGACACCATCGTGAGTGAGCTGTGGTCACTCAATATGATATTGCAAAGGCCTAATGACACATGTCTCACCTGGGACCCTAACTGATACACTCTCTTATCAGATGTTCCTCTCAAAGATATTATTTGCATGGCGCAGGGAAATAATGTGGGGTGAGGGTCAGTTATCTGTAGAGACTTTTCATCAGAACACGGGGTATAATGGACTGAATGGTGGCCTCCTAAGGACTATGTCCTTGTCTAATGCCCAGACACTGTGAGTGCTACCTAATATGGAAAAATGGTATTGGCAGATATAGTTACATTAAGAATCTCAATTACATTAAAGTATCATCTGTATTACTTGGGTGGGCTCTAAATCCAATGAGAAGTGTCCTTATAAGAGACAGAGGGGAAGACAAACACATGAAGAAGGGTGGTGATGTGAACTCGTAGGCAAAGATTGGAAACCAGAGAATGCCAGCAGCCACCAGGAGCCAGACGAGGCCAGGAAGAATTCTCCCCAGAACGTCCAGAGGGAGTGCTCCCCTGCCAACACCTTGATTTGGTACTGCTGGCCTCCAGAACTGGGAGACAATACATTTATGTTGTTTTGCACTACCAGGTTTGTGGTCATTCGTTTGGAGCTATAGGAAACTCATGCATAGCATGAACAATATTTGCAAAAATCCCAGAGGAAAATCCACCATGGATCATTGTCCTCGGTATGGCAAAGTATATTAGAACAACTTAGACCACTTGAAGTGATGGCATGACCTCCCCAAGAACCCCAGAAACTTAGAGGGTCACTGCCACCCCCAATCACTTGGGCAAGCAAGAGAAGTCTATCTACTTCTCTCAGAGCAGAATAACAAAGTCATGTAAAGGCTATAGATATGGGAACATATATTAAACCCCACTGCCAGAGGGTTTGGAGAAATGACAAGCTTGTCATTTGCATAGGATCATGTTTAGTTGTAAAATAGATAGTCTTGGGACTTAAGTGGTCCTGCTCAAAGAGCTCAAGCCGATGAAGAATGCTTGAGATGATGGCCAAAATGAAGTTACCCTTAAGGCAGCCACAGAGGAACACTGCAGAAAACTCAGGGAAGCTCTGTGTAAGGACAAGAGACATTACAGTTGTGCCTAGTAAAGGCTGGAGCCAGGTGAACCTGGAACGTTATCAATTGTGTGGGGGAGTAAAGTTCGCAAGCACATTCCACACAAACGTCTTCATGAAGGTGCTGTGTGGTTTGGCATCACTGCACTTCCGGCACACTGTTTCTTGCTTCCAGTGGAAAGCTAAGAAACTATTATTTATGCCTCCTCAGCCCCCCTCTTCCAAACCAAAGATGATGCCTAAGGGAATTTGTTCCACGTCCCCCTACAGTAATTTATCTTTAGAGAACTTCAAATATTCCTTTGATTGAAGACTAACATTCTGTAACAAATCTTCTGCATCAGGGCAAACCTCTGCAAGTAAGATTTCTTGGTGTTGGCTAATTCATGTGCAGAAGACTTCACTCTCTTTCTTCCTTACCTTCTTTTCAATATTTTTGGTCTTCTGAATTAACAATCATTTTTGTTGTGTTCTTACTATTTGTTAATCATGTTGAACAAAAATTACAACCTCTGACATGCGTTGGGAGTAGTTAGTCAGTTTGATTCTCTCCTTATGGGAGGCTGGACCAAGTGGGGTCCCAGAGGCTAAGGCTGGTTTTAAATAGGGTGGTTACCCAAAAGTTGACCCAAGTGGAAGCTAATGTAAAAATTGGCCTAAGAGAAGAATGGAAGATTGACAGCCAGAAAAGCCATTCCAGGCATCAGATCTGAAAGCTGAGGGCACAGCAAGGGTTCAGGGCCCAGGGGTGGCCCTACAGAAGGATAGGGGCCTGCAGCAAGCTGGGAATTGGCATCCAGGACTCATTTTTATTTAGCACTAGCCATGACATAGTGCTAGGCCAGTTCAACTTAAGGGAGCAAAGTCAGAACAAACAAGAACAGATTTGGGCAGTTATCCTGTCTGTGCTGGAGCCTTACTCAGCAAGAAAGAGTGTCTCCCTGTCCCTATCTTTAAAAAAACTGGCTAGAGCACCTACTGTATCAAAGAATAATTAAATAACACCAATTAATTAACTTTTAAACATTAAACAATAAACAATGCCTGGTTTGGAGACTCAAATGGCTGAATCCATTTTAATTCTTAAAATGTTAATAATCGTACAATATCATTCAATTAATGGTCTATGATTAATCAGAACTACATAAAACTCACCATTTACTCTCCATGTCCAGTCCATAGGTGCCTATTTATTGTTATTTTCACGATATCTTTTAAATGTTTTCTTCATTTCATTTTTTTACGTTGATCCCTTTTTTTTTCTTTCTTTTTTCTTTTTACTTTTTTTTCTTTTTATATTTAGGATCGTTAGCTCTTCTTGTTGTGATCCCTTTTAAAGTCTTACATATACAAATAAAGGTCAATGAGTCTTAGCTGGTTTTCTTGAAATGATAGTCATTTCTCTCCCAAACTCCCAGACAAAAATGCTATATATGACACTAAAGGGTTGCTTTACTGTTGATATTGTTACCTTTGCTATATGTTCAGAATGTGATTCTCTGAGTGCCTTTGAAATGTGATCGCCTCTTATATATCACACAAATACAAATTCAAGAGACATCTCATCTACTGAGTGTGATTCCCACAGGTTCCCCTGGAGACACTGAGCATGCCCACATCCAGATAAGGATGTATGTTCTAAACTGCTGGTGAGGCAGAGAATGAATAGCTCAAGCATTCATTCTCCGTCTCACCAGCAGTTTAGAACATACTTTCGGGCCTCACCAGAAAACGGAGGCAGCTAAGCAAAATGAGGCATCACACACAGAAGAGCAGGCTGCAGCTAAAGCACAGTGCGCGCTGCAGCGTTACTGTCTGAAGCTGTTGTGCAGATAACAGCTGATGGTGTAAAACAAGTGTGGGACCCGATTTGCTTCTATACCTTGACTAATACCACAGGCCAAAATAATAGATGAGGACAAAACCCCAATCCAGGATATGGTGGGAGGTGGGTAACACTTTGACCTACAGAACTGCTTTAGCAAATACAATTTAATGAAAAGAAACAATCTGGAGCTTAGTTATACTTAAGAAGGTTTCACAAAGAGCCGCCTTCAGCAAAAAAGCCCCCGGAGATTTCCCCAGGGTTTATGCTTTAGATTTCCCAATTTGAGTTTGGTCCTGATTCTCAGGAAATCTTGTGTTCAGCTACAGATCCATTACTTGGGAGGAAGAGGAAGTGACTCCTTGAAGAACAGTGACTCCTTGATGAATAGGACTATTCTGTGAGATAGTCCAACGTTCCTTAAAAAAAAAAATCATTCCGCAGAGGGGCCGGGGAGGGAGGGAGAGCTTCAGGATAAATAGCTAATGCATGTGGGGCTTAATAGCTAGGTGATGTGTTGATAGGTACAGCAAGCCACCATGGCACATGTTTACCTGTGTAACAAACCTGGACGTCCTGTACTTGGACCACATAACTTAAAATAAAAATTATTCAGTAACTGCTATCAAATGCCTACTATGCACCAGGCCTGGGCTAGGCATTTGGGGTGTAAAGTGTGAACAAGACATGGTCTCTGTCTTTGAGGCGTGTGCAGTTAGAGTTGGAGACAGAGAAGGACATTACAGATAGCTTTGCCTGTCGTGAGAGAAGGTGCAGCACGGATATGAAGGCAGGCTCCGAGCCACATTCCTGGGTTTGCATCCTGGCTCTGTCGCCTCCTGGGGTGAATTACTTAACCTCTTTGGACCTGTTTCCTCATCTGTGAAACTGGGATGTAATATTATAATACCTTATATGCTGGTGGAAAGGATGAATGAGTTAACATGTGGAAAGCACTCAGAACACAGCCTGGCGCGTACAAAGCACATTATGTGTTAGTCCGAGGGAGAGAAAAATGGGTGTTATGGAAAGCATGGGAGCAGAGCATTTTGTCACATGGGAGTTGGAGAGGCCTTCCTCCCAGAAAATGACATCTCAATCGAGCGCCAAAGGTGAGCAGGGGTTAGTGGGTGGGCGAGGTATTGAAGCCTTGGGAAAGAGGAGTCAGCATGTGCAGTGAGCGAGGCAGGAGTGATCTCGGCAGATGTCCCCTCAAATAATTTAGTGTTCTCATGTTGCCTGATTCATTTGGCAGGAAAAGAGGTTCACAAGTTTGCTGCCTTCACCAGATGACAGATGATGGTTTCTCCAACACCTCCTCTGTGCAATCATCCCTGCCTGCTTGGGTTAGCTGCTCTCTTTGCTGTGTCTGCATACCCCTTAATGACAGAGTCCCAGGACACTGCAAGTGTTAACCTGTCAGTCTCCCTGACCAGGCTGTCAGCTCCAGGAGAGCTGGCACTGTTTCTTTAACTCATACCCTGGTGTTCCTGACATCTAGAAGAAGATCTGGTTTACCTTGGGTACCCAGGAAAAATGGATTTAATAAACATCACAGCCCTTTTGTGACAGAACAGAGACTCGTGTCACAGTTCCATTTCTAATCTTGTATTCTTTCATCAGAATCCAACATCAGAATAATCTCAGTGTATCCATTTCCAAATGTTCTATCCTTTTCAGACAGAACATTTAATTTCTGTCTTCTTTCAGGTGCCTAGGTGTGGACGTGATTTTTTTCCTCCCAAATTAAGTAGATAGTATTTTGCTGCAATGAAGTAGACATTACAAAAGAATGTCTTTAATTTAATTTCAACGAGCCTCAAGTTTCTGAGCAGCTTGGCATTCATGATGATTCTCTTGTACTCTCTAGAGCAACAATACAAAAGTAAACCTTGCATTGCTAACTTGACCCAAAAGGCGGAATCCTTTTTTCAGCCCTCCTTAGGTTGTCTTAGTTAATTCTCCTTCATGGATTTTCCAAGGAGAAGCCCATGAACTACTCACTTATCAATATTCTTCCTGGCCTTTCTTTTTACTCCCTCTTCTTGAGGCTGGAGGTTGGGAGTTTGAACCTGCATAGCACTGCTAGCCAAGGAAGATTTTTCTCCTCAGAAACACTCAGCACTCACTTTAACATAGATCCCCAAAAGACCACAGTTTAGGAACACCCCCTATGCATAATTGCAAAGACCATTTCTTTCTTTCTCTTTTTTTTTTTTTTTTTTTGAGACAGAGTTTCGCTCTTGTTACCCAGGCTGGAGTGCAATGGCGTGATCTCGGCTCACCTCCGCCTCCTGGGTTCAGGCAATTCTCCTGCCTCAGCCTCCTGAGTAGCTGGGATTATAGGCGCGCACCACCATGCCCAGCTAATTTTTTTTTTTTTTTTTGTATTTTTAGTAGAGACAGGGTTTCACCATGTTGACCAGGATGGTCTCGATCTCTTGACCTCGTGATCCACCTGCCTCGGCCTCCCAAAGTGCTGGGATTACAGGCTTGAGCCACCGCACCCGGCTGCAAAGACCATTTCTACATCATAAATACCCAATCTTCTGAAATGGGGGTGAGGCACATATTTGGCTAGGTGACTTACTGCCCACACACAGCAACCAGCAGGGGAAAAGGCCCCCTAAGATCTTTGTATGGGAGAGTTAGCGAACTTAGGTTGTCATTGCACACGAGGGGGATGCCTTGGGCCTGCCAGGGTTATGGCCTCAAAGGAAGACACAAGAATTATTGATTCATTTATATATTTAACAGAGATGTATTGAGTGCCCTATCTCCCAGGGACTAGGCAAGTCAGGGAGGGGGAAATGCTGGGCTGGGATCAGAAGATTGAAGAAGATGTGCTAGAAGAATTCTGGCACACACAGCCAAGGCCAAGGGGGTCTGTGTTAGTAATGGCAAGTACGGCCAGGGTCTGGAGTCTCTGAATTCTGCTCAAACCCCTCTCCTGGCCACCCCCATTGTGACTATACCCCTGGGAGCTGGATGTCCAGAGAGCACTCTAGGACATAAAATGCTTACTAGTACTGTCTGGGGCTCTTAGTTACTAACCACTTTTGACTTTGGTTATAAGGAGACCCAACTTTCAATCTTCATCCTCTAGTATTTTGGCAACCCATTAACAAGTCCTTGCCCAGACTGAACGTTTCCTCCTTCGAAGTGGTGCAAGAAGGTAATCAGAGCAAGCAAAGAAGAAATGCTCAGTCCCTAACAAAGGCCGGCAATTCCAGGGCAGGATGGAGGCCTCAGGGAGTTGCCTATCAGCAAGAGGGCAGTCTTGAGGTTCCACACCTTGAGGTTTTACACGACCCTCAAGGGTCAGAGTTATGGTTCCACCTGGGGGGCCTTTTGGAGCCCTCAGGAGAAGTTTTATCCAATATAATCATGGAGTAAGGGAACTGGGGACAAGGTAATTCCTCAGAGCAGCACTTTTATGTTTCATCAAGTCTGAGATAGAAGGAGGGAGTGAATATTTAATATCTTAAGTAAACTTCCAACATGGAAAGAAAGAATGTACTAATTGTAACTGCCAAAAGCCTGGGAAGCTTGGGCTAGGCTTGATTACCAAGTTCTCCTTTTCAAAGACTGAGAAGGCCAGAAGGAGTTCTGTGCTTCCTTTATCTCTCTCCAGGCTCCAGCCTGGATGGGGGCCAACCTTTTATTTCAAGTGGGAGTGAGGGAGAGGTAAATGGGCTTTCTTAAACACCAGATTTATAATTCACAGGCAAATGCCCACACACTCTCTCTCTCCCTTGCTTCCTCTTCCACTCCAAAAGTGCTTTCCCTGGCTCTCCTCTCTTTAAGCACTTACGTTTCTTGTGACTTTTGCATCCTGTACATCAAATTCATCTCACTAGTCTCAGCAGCTGAACTTGCTTCCTGTTTCTTCTGATCACTATCAGCAAAGAGTTGTGGGTTTAGTGTAAGAGCCTAACCTGGGTCCCATATTTATTATTTCTGATAAGCAGCTCAGAGGGCAAATGCTTTTTTCCTCTCTCCGAGGCCACCTCTCTTTATCTTAATTATCTCCATCTTAGTATTTTTTAAATTTTGCTGTAAGTTCTGGGATACATGGGCAGAACATGCAGGTTTGTTATATAGGTATACATATGCCGTGGTGATTTGCTGCACCTATCAACCCGTCATTCAGGCTTTAAGCCCCGCACGCATTAGGTGTTTGTTCTAATGCTCTCCCTCCCCTTGTCCCCCACCCCACAGGCCCTGATGTGTAATGTTCCCCTCTCTGTGTCCATATGTCTCCATCTTATTTAATTAGGTACATTTTGGGCAGAGAGTGAGAGAAGAGATATTTTGCTGTGGAGCATGAGTTACCACATTCTGCTCTCAAATACAGGCAAGGTCATACTAACACAGTGCAGCCTTCAAAGGTACTACTTGGAGATGACTGGACTTAGACCTTCCTGCATCCATTAGGATCATGACTGAGCTGAGCACTTGGATTTGAGACTTTCAGAACTGAGGTGGTGATGGGGTTATGGGGTAAAAATGGGGGTAAAGGGACTAGATCAACTTTTGGTAATAAATAGGTAAAAGAAGGTCCTGGGCACACATTTGAATTCCTTGGCCTATCTCTCTGCTCCCTTCTCTGTGTCCTTTTAGAGGCAAAGTAGCCCTGGTTGGGCTGTGGTACTTCTCCAGTTAGATGCAGAAAGCCATCTCAAAGCCTTTTCTCTGATTTCCTCAGGTTTGACCAGAGCATGCCCAGTCCCATAACTCAAGGGAACATTCTCCTTACACTGTGTCTTGCTTCCAAGGTCCCTTTTATCCTCTTTGACCTTCCTCTCCTGAAGTCTGCTGGCAAACTGCTTATAGGTCCATCCTGAGCATTGATTTGACCTCGTGGGAAAACCTTGTTTGAATCGCCGGTTCCTGTTTTGACTCTCTCTGATATGGTTTCGCTCTGTGTCCCCACCCAAATCTTGTCTTGAATTGTAATCCCCATAGTCCCCACATGTTGAGGCAGGACCTGGTGAGAGGTGATTGGATCACAGGGGGAGTTTCCCCGATGCTGTTCTTGTGATAGTGAGTTCTCATGAGATCTGATGGTTTTATAAGTGTTTGATAGTTTCTCCTACACACACTCTCTCTGTCTCCTGCCGCCTTGTAAAGATGTGCTTTCTTCACCTTCTGCCATGATTGTAAGTTTCTGGAGGCCTCCTCAGCCATGTGGAATTGTGAATCAATTAAGCCTCTTTATAAATTTCCCAGTCCCAGGTATTTCTTTATAGCAGTGTGAAAATGGACTAATACACTTTCTATGTCAGAAAAGATCTCATTTGGAATAAAATCACAGAATAAACTAGAAACAATTACAATCTAGTTCCTTCCTAATTCTAGCCTATCCCTTCCACATGAATGTGGAATTTTAATTACTCAAACATCCCAGGACATGTGCACACATGGTTTTCTCAGCCTAGAAGTCTCTTGTTTATACTCTTTACATAAGAGGCTAGTCAGAGGCCACTTTCTCATAAAAGCCTACCCTAAGTGCCAGTCTTAAATGGTCTCAGGTGTTGTAGTTCTTCTTTTATTTCCCTCATAGTAGTTCTCTTACTGGATACTTTTAAATATGCAGTGTGTCTACTTATTTCATGTTTGTCTTTCTCCCTCTGGGCTATATTCTATAGGAGGGCAAGAACCATGTATGGGCTGTGCATCTGTATCTATAGAGTACCTCAAGGAGAGTCCTACGCCGTACTAGGTACTCAATAAACAGTGGAAAGTAGTATGGCAGAATAGTTAAGCATATGAACCCTGAAATCAGATTGCTTAGGTTAGAATCCTGCTTTTATAACTTACCATGTGACCTAGGGTAAATTGATTAACCAATTCTTGCCTCAATTGTCTCATTTATACAATGGGGACAACGATACTTAACTCAGAGTGTCACTGTGAGTAGACACAAAATGCTTAGCAGAATGCCTAGCAATTGGGATGTCCAGGTTTGAGGTCTTGCAAGGGCAATGAGGAATTGGCTTAACATACAAACAGTAAAGAGTTCTTAGATATGGAACCCTTCGAACCATGGAGTGTTGATAAAGGACATACCTTCCCAGATTAGAGAACAATGGAGAAGACAGAATAATGTATTTTATCTCATGCCTTACGTGTGTGTCAGATGCTATGCTGGGTATTATGTGCTAGAAGTTATACAGTAATTTGGCAGGGGTGGGGCAGGAGATTAGGTGATTCAAATGTAGGTAGTGAGGCCATCAAACTTTGTGAAACACTAGTTTGCACCATGAGTTTCAACATTTGCTCAGCCCCAGCACACTAGCATCATATTGCACCTCCCATAGTCAGTGGCTGACTGTGAAGGAATGTTCCTGATGGTGGGGCAGGCAGTGCTAAGGGGAATGGGAACATGTGTGTTTGCCAAAATCTCATCTTCAGGAAGACTGATGTGGCCTCTGCAGGAGGGGATGCTGGTTCCCATCCTGTTGAGTATCATTGCAAATAGATAAAGGAAAGCAGATGCATAGATTCACCTACAGGGATTATAATGGAACATGATAAAACCAAATAGACCCACATAGGCTCCAATGGCAACACCAGAGATGGAGCACTTAACAGTACCTTGGGACCAGAAATGTGAGGCGCTTAGGGAAGAATTCATCCATGGCTTCATTGTTTAGTGGAATCCAGAAGAGAATAGGCCAGGTGGAGACGGGGAAGAGAGATGTGGGTAGATGGAACTAAGTTTGCAGAAGTATGGAGGCATGTTGGCCTGGCCAAAGGGGAGAAGACTATCAGGCAAATTCCTCTGCTGCAATCCTGGCTCTGCCTTGATCCTGTCATCTGTCTTGATCACCATAAATATGTTTATGATAATCTGCCAGTGACCTTCCACTATGATGTAGTGAGCTTGGAATTGTGCTTGACTTTCTTTTCTCTATTTAAATGTATCCACTTGGATTTTCATTCTCAGAGCCTTAGTTGTTGCTAGAGGGCAACTTATGCTGATGCACTATCAAAATATCTAGCAAACAAAATAATTCAGATTGTTATCCTCCCCTGACACGCCATGGAACTCTCAAGCCTTTAGAAGTCCCAAAGGTGAAACACTAAGGACAGGGACTCCAATACCAATCATGTCATGATGGTAAGAGGATAGTTCGTAACAGACAGGCTTATTTTTGTTTCTCAACTGACAACAGCAAGCCTTCCATAAGAGTTATAATGACAGTTAATCGTTTTTGAGCACTAAGTACTATGCACTCTAAGAATTGCAGTGACTTTTTTGAGATAGGTTTTCTTATTCATATTTTTCTGTAATGAAACAGAGGGTTAGAGATGTTAACTGGCACAGCTAGTAAGTGGCCAAGCCAGGCTTTCAATCAGGTCTCTTTGTCTCTGGAGTCACTTGGTGGGGTTCAGCAGAGGACATCAGCAATACTTCCTCCCAGGCTGGACCATAAATGCTCAAGTACTTGTTGCTCTTGATTTAAGTAAACGTTTCTGGTTAACAAAAAGTCTAATTTTAGTAACATCCTCAATTTCTAATTGAGGGAGTTGGGGGCTTCACCTCAAGGCCAATCTAATTTTCCACACCTAAAACCCAAACAGGCTTGAGGTTTTTAGACCATATAAGGATATCTTGAATGTACACTGAGTGTTTCTATTTAATGTCATCTTCCAGTTTCAAAACAAATTATCCCTGTACAACCTCAAGATGAGAGTTCCTTGGCCTTTTCAGAAAGAACACTTAGGTTGGCCTTAGGTCACCTTGGATTCTATCAGTTCTCAACTGCTTAAACAACACTCTAATACAGTCTCTGTAGTCTTGTTTCATTTCCTTTCACCTAGATAGAGCTGGCTCTAGCTCCCTGACACTTATATCCCCAAGATGAAAAATAGGGCAAGTAAAAAATCACTCTATGGTTTATCAGGATTTTTCCCAAGCTATTGTTCAGCGAAGTTCACATTCTGCAAATCTCATTTCCTCAGTAGCTTTTATACATGAGAATATTTTTTTAATGAGGAGATAGAATCATTTTTAAAAATTATTAAATGCAAAGGACCTCTCTGAATTATTTTTGCAACTTCCTGTGACTCTGATAATTTCAAAACGATTTTTTAAAAAAATTATAAAATATACACTCAGAAGAGAATATTAAAAGAACATGCATGGTTTAAAGTGAACACCGATATGCTTGCTGAACTGGTTAAAAAAATGACATCCCATTGCACTGGAAACCTACTCCATCCCATGCCATTTCCCCCTTACCAGTCACATCCCCTTGTCTCTTCCCCAAAGGTACCATCTTCCTGATTTTTATGTTTACTATATTCTTATTTATCGACTTACCACAAATACTTACATCACTAAACAATTTAGCATGTTTACTAGTTTACATCAATGGAATTATTCTGCATTGTATGATTTTTTTTTCTATGATTTTTAAATCTAACATTATATTCCTGAGATTCATCTATTTTATTGATGTAATGTATTTATCTTCAGTGCTGTGTAGTATTCCAGTGGAACAATCACAGTTTATTTGTCCAAACTCTTGATGATTGGTATTTTGGTTGTTCTCAGTTAAGGGAACAATGGTGCATTAGATATTCCTGCTCACGTTTCTGAATGCACATAGGCAAGAGTTTCTGTGGAGTATATAACCAGCAGTATAATTAATGGATTGTAACATAAACACATATTCAGCTTTACCAGGTGATAGCAGAAATTCAAAGTTTGTACCAATTTACTCTCCCACCAATGGTGTATGAGAATCCCCATTGTTCTACATCTTTACCAAAACTTGATATTGTCAGACTTATTTTCTTCTACTATATAATGAATATGAAATGGTTTTTTATATTTTTTATCATACACATTCAACTTGTTTTTTTATTTAAGCTTAGGGGCATATATACAGATGTTCAGGTTTGTTACATAGGTGAATGTGTGTTATGGGGGTTGGGTTATTTCATCAGCCAGGTATTAAGCCTAGTAGCAATTAGTTATTTTTCCTGATCCTCTCCCTCCTTCCAACCTTCACCCTCCAATGTGTGCTATTTCCCTCTCTCTGTCTATATGTTCTCATCACTTAGCTCCCACTTGTAAGTGAGAACATGTGGTAATTGGTTTTCTGTTGCTGTGTTAGTTTGCTAAGGATAATGGCCTCTGGCTCCATCCATGTCCCTGCAAAAGACATGATCTCATCCTTTTTATGGCTACATAGTATTCCATGGTGATATGTACCAAATTTAAAAATCCAGTCTACCACTGATAGGCATTTGGGTTGATTCCATGTCTTTGCTATTATGATTAGTTCATTCAGCTTGTTTTTGACAAATTTGAGCGTCTTTTCAATAATTTATTGGTTGTTTGAATTTCTCTTCTATCAAGTGTCTGCTCAAGTCCTATGCCCATTTTGTATTGCATTTTTGACCCTTATTGATTTGAAGGGTTTATTTTAATATTTCTCGGATGTGAGGACATTCTTGTTTATATGCATTGCAGATCTCTCAGTTTTTGGCTTGCCTTTCACTCTCTTTATGGTATCTTCTCAAAAACAGATGATTTTAATTTTAATGTTAAATTTCCTAATCTTATCCTATTTGTGTTTTCTTTTATTTAAAAAATTCTTCCAACCTGAAGTCATGAAAATATTTCTCTGTATTATTTTCTGAAAAGTTTGTAGTTTTGGTTTTCATGGATATATCTTTAATCTACTTGGAATTGATTTTGTGGATGATATAAAGAAAGAATATCATTTTACTTTTCTCCTGTGGATAACCAGAGCTGAAAAGTCTGTCCTGTCCTCAGTGCTTTGACCTGTGTCGTATGATAAGTGTACATATATATGTGAGTCTGATTCTGGGTTCTCTATTGCATTCCATCACTCTTCGTCTATGCTTGCACCAACTCAACACTGTCTTAAATATGCTAACTGTAATATGCTTTGATATCTGGAATAACAGATTTCTCATCCTCATCTTTGAGTGACTTGCCTTTCTTGGTCTTTTGAACTATTAGAACCAGATCATCAAGTTCGATTTAAAGTTTTTTGGAAGAATTGGTTTGTTTTTTATTACTGCGTTTTGTAATCCGTGGGTTTAATCTATCTCTCATTTATTTTGTGAATTCTTTAATTTCTATAACAGATATGACAGGCCAAGTTGTGCTGTGGTTACTGACAATCTCAAAAGCTCAGTGGCTTAATACATTAAGGTTTATTTCTTGCCTATGCTACATGTCTGTTGTGGGTCATCAGAGCATCTGCTCTGTGTTATCCTGTCTCTGAAACCTGGGCTGATAGGGCATCCACCATCTACACCTTTCCTGGTTGAGTGGCAGTTGGAAGGAGAGCTGAATAGCACACTAGTTCTTAAAGCTTCCACTCATCTTTCATTGCTCACAGAAAGTCTCATTGGTCATTCCAAGAGCAGAAGGGAAAACAGACACAACTGTGAATACCAGAGTATTTTTTGGTCAACTTTTATAGTTTTCTAACCATCTTACACTTATTCCAAAGCACTTCATATGTTTGATGACATTGTCAAAACTTAACTTTCTATTTGTTTCTGATATACAGAAATGTAATTCATTTTGGTATGTTGATTTTACATTCAGTAACTTTGATAAATTCTCTTATTAATTCAATAACTTATCTATGGTCTATTTTGGATTTTCTACATACTGTACCAAGTTATCTGCGAGTAATAATACTTTTGTTTCTTTTTTTCTATTTTGATCTTATTTCTTTTTCTTTCTAACTGCTCTGGCTAGAATCTGTAACACAATGTTGAATAAAATTGATAATAGCAGATAGCTTTGCCTTGCTCCAAATTTCAAGGCCAAAGTTTTAATTTTTTACCATCAAGTATGATGTTTTATAAATTATTTTCTTTGGTACAAATCCCTTTAGTCATTTCTTTTCTATGCCCAATTTGCTAAGAGTTTAAAAATAATCGTGAATGAGTGTTAGTGAACGCCTTTTCTGTATCAGTTGGGATGATCATGTGATTTTTCTTTTTGTTTCATTTGCTAGTGATGTGAAGTGAAAAGCATTAGCTAATTTTCTAACATTAAATAAACCTTGCATTCCTGAGATAAACCCACCTTGGTCTTAATAATGTATTAGCTTTTATATATTTTTTCTGCGTTCTGATTTTACTATTCAGGATTTTTATACCTGTATTCATGAGATAGATTGGTCTGCAATCTTCCTTTCTCATACATATCTTTGTCAAGTTTTGGTATTATGGTTATACCATTATGGTATATACAACTAACTGGTGAAACCATCTGAGCTTGCATTTTCTTTGCAGAAAGATTTTTGTTAACTCACTAATTATATTCTTGTCTTCAATGCATTTTAAATAAATTCTTAGTATTCTTTTCTCTTACAATATTTTTCCCTCATTCTTTTTAGATCTATTGTTTGATATTGTTTAATGTTATAATTATTTATTAAAACTCAGAGACACAATGTGTATCTACTTGTCTGTGGGTACAGGAAAGCTCACTTATTAAGCCAGAGACCCATC
Source organism: Callimico goeldii (assembly GCA_963573925.1). Taxonomy (NCBI): domain Eukaryota; kingdom Metazoa; phylum Chordata; class Mammalia; order Primates; family Cebidae; genus Callimico; species Callimico goeldii. The sequence continues at coordinate 31,985 of CAUYOR010188385.1, forward strand.
CCCTGGCTCACCAACACATATTCTCCATTATGGATAACTTCTTAGGTAACAAAACAGGAATGAAATCCTGACACTTGACCTTTCTTATCTTTTAGTTTTCAACTTCCCTCAGCCACTATGTTTCCTGCAACTTCATCTTTCTCTTCTGATTCTACTCCCACACTCTGCAAAATCATGTCAGCGGTGAAGTGGTGGAGTAAGAAATCATTGCCACCCTTAGTTGGCCCACACGTGATGCTGACTGTAGGGTCAAGGTCCAGTCTGCTTGGGCCTCTGCATGACATTTTTATCACTCCCAGGTCTTTCCATAGTGATCTTCTATCAGACTCACTCCAGGATTTACACCAAACATTTCTCTCTTTTTATCTTCTTTTAGTAGAAACCACCAAAAAGCACTCGGCTGGAACCTAAGAGACAATGAAAGTAAAATTATGCCCCTGTGTAAAAAATAATAACAACAACAACAAAAATCAAAACAACAGCAACAAATGTACCTGAAACCTGGGCTAGGTTTCAGGTACATTCAAAGGAGAATGAAATTCTACTTCATTCAAAGGAGAATGAAAGGGAGACAGAATGAAGCTATGGCAAGTATATTAGTACTGATTTTATGTCAAGTGGATCTAAAAAATCATATAATATATTTTTTGAGAATAGTTATGTTTGTGGAGAGTATGTGTCTGGAGTAGTAATAAGTGCTTTGCAGGCACTACTATCTCATTTATCCCCATGGTATACTAGATTATACCCAATTTACAGATCAAGAGACTAAGGATAAATCGCTCATTCAAGGCTATGCAATTAACTGCTAAGTTATTACTGCTACACCTGAAACTCAAACCCAGCTCTGTTTGGCTCTCCCACCTTGAACTTAACCTCTACATGGCACTGCCTCTATCACACATCAGCCCACACAGTTCAGACAATGGAGGGACGCTGTTTTGACAAGAACTTAAGAACGGAGCAGCTAGAAGCAGGTAGAACTGATTAGTTCCAGAGCCAGACATCTCATGAGGCATATCATTCACCCCGGCAAATTCTGAGCAATTAATTATAACTGTTAGCAAACAGTCTGAACCTTCCAGGTTTGTGTTTGGAATTAAACCCCCGTTACTGAGGGGGAAAACTTTCACTCTTTACCTCATTTCACTGTCAGCACACTTTTCTTCTGTCACTCATTACAGACATTCTGGAATTGCATGCTTGGATGCAACAGGGGTGTGGGCAGGGGGAGAAAATAGGGGGTGGTAGATGCCCCAAGTTTCAGTCAGTTTGAAAATCCATTCAATCATTAACTGACAACTCTTCGTGGGTGTGATAATTTTTTTTAATAAATATACTTGGGACGACTATAACTGTATACCCTTTTACCCTTAGATTGGAGTTCTTTACCTTTCTCCTGATAGCTATGTGGGCTTTAACTACTGATTCTCAATATCAGGGAAGAAACTAATGACTGTGAATGTTGACCCCTCTTTCCAAGAAGTTGGAGTGCCTTGATCCTAATAGGAGGTGATTTATTAGCTCTACCCTCAAAAGAGACCTCTGAAGACAACCTCCCCTCCTGCCCCAGAATGAACTCTTCTAATCTGTAGTAAGGGTCACATATGGAGACTCAATCATTTCATCTCCCCTGATATCCCTGAGCAGCTTTCCATGAGTCGTGGGGTTGTTGTAGAGATTGTGAGATAGGGCAGTGATGGGGCTGAACTGAGAGGGACTGTGGAAAGTAAATAAAGGCATAATTCTTACATGCCTGGGCTAGAGATATTGCATTGCGTGTTCTCTCATGGTTGGTAGGAATCATGAGATCAGCAAAATTTCTGAAGATTCTTGTTGCCAGATTGATATCTGTGTGCTTTATGTTATTTCATAATCCCAAGTCACAGCTCTGTATGTGTGTGTGTGTGTGTGTGTGTGTGTGTGTGTGTGTGTGTGAGAGAGAGAGAGAGAGAGAGAGAGAGAGCGCATAAGAAAGAAAATGCAAGATCCCATGGGAACAAATGAATGGATTTGAAGATAATTTAAGTGAATCAAGGTATCTTACCTTTGCAGTAGATAGTTTCTTACACCAATGTTAGAGATAATCCAAGAACAAAGAACAAAACTAGTGGCCCCTCTAATGAAATATATCACTTATCTCTCCAAATCATGCTCCTCAGAAGAGTCACCGGGTGACTTGATGAGCTTGCATTGGTAAAAAGAATAGGTGTTTCCCATGGGTGGCAGGATGGATCTGAGAAGCTCTGGGATCACAGATGTCTGAGAGAGTGTCCTCTTGTAACTTCAGGTGGAAGTTGTCACTGAGAATGTCCCACTCTAGAGCCAGGTCCAATGAATGTAGTCATTATACAAAGCAGTACTACTACAGGAACCATCCTCCTCATCTCTCCACACGGGGCCCTGTGACTTGACACAGGCTCGCAAATAGAGGCAATGCTTCTCTGAGCTCCTTTGGCTTTCAACTTACCCTTTGAAACCATTATTCCCTGACCTGTTCAAAGCAGTCCAGTTGTGTGATCCTTTTGATTGGTGATTGAGTCTTTGTACAAGATAAAACTGGTAGGCTAAATTGTACCTGAATCTTAGAAGGCCTTTAATGGCCTGATAGGGAGTCATTGCAGGTTGTGGAGAAAAAGGGGCAGCTGATGATAGGGTACCTTAGGAAGCTTCATTTGGTACAGATTCAAGGGCAAATAGGAGATAGAGAACCTACTTAAGATGCTAATATAGTGACCTAGGGAAAAAATACAAAGGGTTTGATTAAACTGGAGCATTGGAAGAAGGGAATAAACATATGAAACACTAAGAAATAGAACAGGTAGACATTGGCAGTGTGGGATGAGTACAGCAGATCTAGCACTCATTTTCTTCTCTTCCTCTTCCCAATAAATTCTCGATTTTGTTTAGAAACAATCGCTTGAACCAGGAGGTGGAGCCTGCAGTAGCCGAGATCACATCACTGCACTCCAGCCTGGGCAACAGAGTGAGACTCCATTTCAAAATAAATAAATAAATAAAGGATTCCTTTTTCACATAATTCTGGGCTTCAGGTGAAGGAAGTTGGCTCCCTCCTAGGTACCTGTATGTGGATTCTGGTTATCTTATAAGTCTTATTGTGCTTTTTCAAGGGATTGGATTAGAAGTGGGCCTGTGTTCACTTCTAGCCAGAGTGATGTGAGGTAGGCTGTTCTTAGCCTCATAGGGTTATCGTGAGGATCTGGTCAGATAAAGCATATGAAATCCTTGTCACTAACAGGCACTGAGTACATTTTGGCTGTCTAGCGTCTCAATTCAGTATCTGTCATGTGGGTCCAGGAAAGTTATTTTCTCGAATCATAGCTCCTAGCCTGTTGGCGTAGACTTCAGCTTTAGCACGTTGCTATATAGAATAAAGGATGGATAAAGACTGAACTGAAATGAACCAAACATGAGAGCGCACAGAGGATGAAGGTGGTGGTTGCACGTGCAGAGGGACTTGGCTGGCTGTGTTAGGAAGAGGGCTAAGTATTTTTGTAAAGACTTAGTTTAACAGGGTGGTAGAGTATCAGATGGGATAAACTGCAGGCTGTTTTAAAAGTGAAAAATTGAGTTAAATACCTGTTTCTTCCATGTTACTACAAGCAACATATTTGAGTGGTTTTAATAGTTTTAAGTGCCAGATTTGTTAGCATTGAGAAGCATAAAGGAAGGGACCAAAAGAATACTAAGCCTCACATTTTTTAGTTGTTACAAATCAGGTTTTAAGAGACTTGGGATTTGAGTTCTGTCTTATAGCCTCTAAATCTGTCAACTAAAGGAGAAGCAAAATCACCTAACCCCTTAATATCATGTAGTAAAAGCAACTTGGTATCCTTGTTCAATTAGACGGGTGGCTTTGATGTTGCATAGAACCAACTTCAGTCTTCCTTGTTACTACAGGAGCTCAGTTGCCCATGTTTGTAAACATGTGACAGGCAAAGATCTGGGTACTAGAAGACAGGCTAGCTATGTGGCAATAAGCAGGGACCTGAGAGAGGGCCCAAATTCCTGTTTTTGGCTAAATCACTTATGTTCAGTCTTCTCCTTGGCCATTCCAATGCCCGAAGGAGCCCCAGGAGATACTAAACATCCAATGAAACTGCAATAAATAGAAATTGACCTCATTTGCTTATTGCTTCAGTGTAGAATTTCTGGATGTAGAAAAGTAGACTGAATATTAAAACAAATTAAATGACAATTTTGAATACTGTAATCATATATTTCCTGGTTACAAGAGCTTGGGTGTCATTTTTCTGCTAGTTGAATACATCTCACTCGAAAAACACAGATGTGTGTTGGCAGGTCCTGCGCGACCCCAAAACATACAGTTAGAGACTCAAATATAGTTACTTAAATTACCGGATGAAAGCAGGAGTCCTTGCCCAGCTCAACTGTGGTAAAAGTTAACAACATCCAAGTGCTTGGCCCTGGCCTTGGATCATAATTCTCTTGGATGTAGGTGACAGAAGAGCTGTAGGAGTAGAGATTTTGGAAGTTGGGGAAGAAGTGTTGTTCCCTTGTTGCATCCTTTCTCTCCTTCCAATTTCTGTAGCAGTAAGAAGAGATGTCGGATTACTTGGTTCTCCCATAGGATGGAGCCTGGGTGTCTTGACGAAGCCATGACAAGTACCCGAAGCAAGCCTTTCTCTGCAGAGTCCAAAACAGTAAGAACTAAAGCTGCAGTTGATTATTTGTTAAGTGCCAGTCACTCTGCTTTACCTGGATTATCTCATCTAATCCTCCCAAAAAAACCCATAAGGAGAGGACCGTGGTTATCACTGTATTACAGATGAAGAAACAGAAGTGAAGAGAAGTTAAGTACCTTGTCCAACATCACACGGCTAGGTAGGGGGCAGAACTGAGACTTGAACCGGAATGCACGTTACTTAGATGCCAAAGTCAACATTCTAACTCTAGACTGAATTGCCCTAAGCCTACAGCCCGGTGGGTGTGGAGTGTTGTAAACCTGAAGATGGCAAATAATGATGTGCCTTTGGATATTTCTCAGTGCTGGGAGACAGGTTTTTGGAACAGGACGTCGTGGCTTCTTGAGCGAATGACCTGTAATCATAGGGTCCGTTTAATAAAAAGATTCTCTTTCACCCTTCATACAGGGACAATGAAACAACATGAGCTATGAATACTCTTCATGTGCTTAGGAAAAATTCTCACAGAGTTAGCTGGAGTAAATCTTAGGTGATCTGGAGTTCAAGAAGGCTCACTAGCTCACCATCCAGAGCCTGGCTTCGGGGCTGGCCGGCTCTACGCACCGCCTCACTCGTGCCATGTTATTTCTCAATAGTTGCTTGTTGCTTTGCTTACTGTCAGGCACCATGTTGGAGTCTACGCCTCCCTAGATTCCACATAGATAGAGTATCTCGTTCTCTCTTTCTGGCAACTCATCATTTTCTTTTGCTCATTCTCAAAAAATAAAAAATAAAATAAAATAGAAAGAAATGGTCTTGCAGAGACCCTTTATTGATCTCGGACTGGGTCCTCTTAAACTGTTCAGAACAGATTCTCTCATTTTCTTTGGTCTTTCATGCCGTGGTCAACCGAAGTTCTTCCTAAGTTTCAACCTAAACTTTTCCTACATCGTTTAGGCTCTGCCCTCTTGTCCTCCTTGCATTATTATTTGGAAACCAGCTACATGGGAAGAGGAGGTAGCTAGAGAACAGAGTGGGTGCTGTGTGGATCGATTGAGTCCTGATCAAGCTCAGCTTTTAGAAGTTGACAGCCGCTCTGCTTATTCAAAAGAACGTGTTCTTTCTATGTCTATTTCTGTATCCTTAGAGCACTAGGAAGCCTTCGTTTGAAGGGAGGTGATCTCTCTCAAGAGACTGAGCAACATGAAAAGTAATAAGGGTTTCAAGCATTTCAGGTGCCTAGAAATGGCTCTCTTTTAGAAACAGTCCTTCTGCTTTTGAAACAGTTAATTGAATAACATTTACATTCATAACACTACGAGAAATCGTCCAGGCCCATGTGCAGTTGTGACAGCTGGAAAGTATTTTTCAGCCATCTTCATGCCTCAGACCCTGTAGACCCTTTGGTGCCCCTCCCTCCATCTCTGGAAGCCTATAAAATACATTTTCTTCTGCTGACATTGCAGCATGAACTTTCCATAGCAACTTATTCCCACACCACCTGTTAATAATGCCAAGAGTAATGCATTTAACTCCCTGCATACTGTGCCAAAATGTTTACACAATTCAGCTTATTTCAGAGTTTAAAGACCAGACATAAATCCTGAACTAGCTGTGTCCCTTCCAAACACTCAGGGAGGTGGTTGCAACATTTTTGCGGGTAAGATTGGGCAGATATTTCCCAACTATTTTTTAATAAAATGGGGGGTAGTCCCTTGAGATTGCTTTGCTAACTGTTTGGGATCATCAAAAGTGAACTGTTTTGCAGAATGTGGCCAAGTTCAAGTGCATCTTTTCAGTTAAATATCAGCTTTATTGGAAATGTCCTTTAAACAAGAACCAAAACTTCCAAACTGAAAATTTGTTAATATAAATATCTGAAGATTACATCTATAATTCATTATCTGAATTAATAAGAATGTAAATTATTTCATTGTTTATAATTTTAGTTTATATTTGTTATTATGTAATTAATTCTGAAGAAAATTTGGTACTGCACAGATCAAAACCTACATTTTAATGCCAACAAATCTGAGACTCACACTAGGAAGACATCTGCCTAAGTTCACACGGCTAGTAGGTGATAGAGCTGGGATTTACTCTCTGACCTGTTTGCTTTTAAAGCCATGACTCTTTTAACTACACCATAATTTTCTAAAATTTTCTTCGAACATCACATGAGGAGATAGTAATAAGCATGTCTATAAAAGAATGTGCTATGGTTAAGTAACCTTTGAAAATTTGATACTATATTTTTCCTTAGAAATGTACAATGCCTGTAAGCATACTAAAGGCTCTGAGAAGTCCTGCAAAAAAGAAACCTGTTTCACTCTGTGCAATCCAGCAGTTTCCAAGCTTTCGGAGCACTGTACACTTTTTCCTTAGCACATCCATCAACACCCAGAGGAGAGGAGTCTGTGGAAAAGGCGCGTAGGAGACGCTGTACTCAGCCAGGCTGTTCCCCCACCATCCTTGAATGCCCCTAGGGCCAGCTCTCCTTTCTTCTTAACTTAGTCTCCAAGTGCCTCTTAAAGAGGACGTTTATAATCCTATTTTCTCTCCTTCCAGTAATCCCTTATTCATCACTCCAGGCATCTCTCTCAGTCGTGCTTTAATCTGACTTCCTAAAAGAGATCATTTCTTCCCCCTTTCTGCATATTTTGAAAGAAATATCAAAATAAAGCATGGATTAATAAAAGCTTAACTGATGTATTCAGATCCCCAGAGAGTCAAACACCATATTTTCATCAGGAATCTTCTACTTAGTGCAGCAGAACTCTCTGCTTGAGCAAACATTTTCATGAGACCCTACGTAGTGGCAAAGCCAGATGAATTGGTCAATTCCTTTAGAAAGTATTTGGTATCATGTACACATGGTCTACATCTATAACGATGTCACTCTTGGGTAAATGGCCCCGTGAATAATGAATTAGTAACTCCCAAGATTGTGAATAATAACTTTTTTATGAAAGACTATTGTCCACTAAATAACTAGCACTTAAAAGTAAAAAACTTGTTTGCAATCAATCTAAATACTTGAAGGTATCTCAAGTTCTAACCAGAATGTTCAGTTTTCTTCCAAACGCCTAGCATTGTACAGATATAGCCAAGAATGTTGAATCATTGACTAATTCCTTCCTTTCATTTCTTTACCTCGTCTAGTTTACATTGTACTAATCTCTGGGTGCTTTGTATCATGCAGACAATCTTATTGTCAGTTGGCTTTATGCCAAAGACCTTTCGTTATAAATGTTAATTACCTTTTTGGCAGATAAATAACATGGAAACTAGGTAAAAACCAAGAAATAATAGCCATCCATGCTCCTCCTGAAAGAATTTTGAAGTTAAAATTCACTAAAGCATGCAAATTTCTTTTTTATACTCCTTGATCTTTTCACTCTTAGCCACACACATCTAAAGTTCTATTTCTCAAGGGATCCTAAAACAAGATTCAAAAGTGAAACTGTGGAACCACGGTTTGGAGTATGCAGCGTAGAAGAGTCACCAGAAACTAAACTAAAATGAGCAATTTAAAAAAAACATGAAAGGGAGAAATGACCTCACAAAGAACGATATCAAAGAATTCTGAACCAGAGTCCCAAGTAAAAATGTCAAAAACTTGCAGCTAAGAATAAAATCAGGAATTAGATAAAATGTTACTCTATTGGACTGGATTTCCTCCAGGTCAACAATCACTGAGTCATTAAGAAAGCTGAGAGTCCAGGAGTTCCCAATTCCCTGTGACAGGCCTCCATTCCCCAGATGAAGTTAGTGTGCTGGCTTAGCCACCTCGGCAGGGCGTGGACACCAGCATGGAGAGCGGAAGTCAAGTCTCCCTGTATCTGGCTGTGTTCCTAGTCAGTTTGCATTCTCAACCTCAGAGTAAGGGGGTATAAATTAAATGTGAATGTTTCTTAAAGTTCGGTTAATCCAGAGTGTTTGCAAAAGACCGAATGCTGCAGACCAGTGATGGTTTTCTTATACCAAGAACAAAATTAAATGTTGTCTATCGGCTGGACTAGGGAAAACATGATCCAAGCCACATAATATGCAAGTAGCATAACTACGTGCTAGAATAATCACCATGATCATCTTACCGTCAGGCTTGTAATGATTCCAGAGTAATGATGAGGTTGGATCATGCCAGCCATACCCTTTCAGCTGACCAGGCTGATCATCCTTGTGATTAAGGATATTGTTGAGTTTGCTTTCATCAGATAGTCCCACATTTGCCCTCTCTTTGGAGAGAGTGGCATCTGTGAATACAATTTTTTTTTTATTTGGGAGTTCTGCTTACTTTTCGATGAGCAACTTGCCGAAGTCTGCTGTCATAGAATCCCAGAGCCAGCAAGGTCCCTGGGGAGTCATGGAGGCTGCATGTCCATGCTGCACACAAGCAGGTCAGGACGGTCACATCTGGCCATCCTAGCTCATTTATACAGCTGGGATCCAGAAACATCAGTTTCGCTGTGCATGCTGTGCTAGCGCCCCACAGAGCCCTGGCCTCAAGGAGATGTGAGGAGCTCCATTCACTGCACTCACGGTTCTACACACCCAGGTTACTCATGGGTGACCAGGTGACACTGCATGTTATGATTTGAGAAGAACCAGAACTTGTGCTCTCAGAATTTCCCCATCTGCTGGCATCATGCCTGAATTTCCAGCCATTAGATTCACTCCTGTGGATTAAAAGATAATTTCTGCTTTTTTTTCCCCTTCAGCACAAAAAAACCCTTTTAACATCAAAACACTTTCCAGGTCTTCCACATAATATAGTTTTGGTTTCTGATGACTCAAAAAGATGCCAACAACTATAAAAATTTTGTTATGCTTTTATATGGATTCACATCTAATACATTATAACATCTTCATATGTTGGAAACATACCCATGTATTTATGGGCTATAATATTTATCAAATCTAGAAACGGTGCTTGGTAAACACATGACTTCCTGGATCTCCACTTCTGCGTTCTTTCTCCTCCCTCTCCCACCACGCACACTCCATGCTTTTTCACCAAGATTTACGATCTGCCGATTGAAGCCACTACGTTGAGCAGCATTTTATAAGCTTGTGTTCTCTGCGACACTGTTCCACAGGGTACAAAATAAGCATTCAGAGAAACAGTTTGGGAACAGCTGGGTCAGACAAAGTCAAATAGTTCTCTTTATTGCAGGACTTCTCAGAGCCTCTAATTTCTGACATGTATTTTACATCACTAAGAAGTAGTTACGGATTTCAGCATTCACTAAACCTCTTGAACCATGGAGGCCTTCCCTAGGCATGTCTATTGACATATCTGTGAACAACATTCTGAAGAGCAATGATTTAGGAAACACTGTCTTCAGAAGATTTCTGTTGAATATAAACAAATAACCTGGGTGAGGGGAAATAATGAGCCTTTTTGCTTCCAATAAAAGAAGCTGTTGAATTGCCAAGAGGAGGTTCCTAAAGGAATAGCTTCTTGAGTGTCTCTCTCTAAGGAGCCTGAAGCATATAAATAGTATGGCTTATTGTCTCGTGACATTTATGGTGATAATTATTATCTCATTAAATTTTTCTCCTCCCTCGTAAAAATAAAAATAAAAGTAAACCCTCAGAGGCTAAGAGAGTAAATGGCTCAGAGTCAGTCAGAAAATCAGGTCACACAACGAATGGAAGCATTTTGGTACCACTAAGATAAATGTTCTCTGGATATTACATAAGAAGACAGCATGTAGAATTTCTGTCTAGGCTGGATTCAGGTTTTGCCTGTTTGTTCTGTACCCCATTCAAGGTAAATTTCAGTGTCAGAGTGGAGAGGTCTTTGCTGGCCTTTGCTCCCTTATAGCAAATGTGTTATGGGCAGCTGTGGGCTGGCTGAAGACTGCCTTCTGATGACTTCACTAAGTGTGTCCAAGCCTTAACTCCCTCCGATTATCCACATTTCTCACTTCAGAGTTATGCTTGAGCTCCCAGTTTCACTTGTTAGAGCTTCACCCTCTTTACACTTGAGATTTGGATTCCTGTTGAAATTTTGACCTCCCTGAAGCAGATAGAAATTTAAATTCATTATTCTTTAACAATCGCAGCATGCCACCAAAAACAGGACATTAGAGGAATATGTAGCAAAGCAAGGAGCATTCAGGTACTGGGGACAGACCTGCTGGAGCCACCTAACAGGGTGTCTGTCTCTTCATAGAGACCTAAGGAAACCCTGGGGAGCTTGTGTTGTCCCAGTTAAGTGGCAAGCTTCAACAGCCAAGTCAGTGAAGGTAAAACAAAGGGCAGACCATCTGCTTGCAGACACAGCTAAACTAATGTGAGGGAGAAAATACAGGCAATTACTTAGACATTTTAGAGCCTCAAGCAATTCTTCCTCAATCAAGTGACTATGTCAGGTTGGAGAGATTTTTGGAGTTGAGGTGACTAGAAGAATTGTTTCAATTTGTCATTCTTCGTTCATATGTAGACGGTGCTAATGAGAACATATTTGCCACTCACTTATCTCAGTGGAGACATAATTTTGTTTTATAGCCTTTCACACGACATCATGTTGATCAGTTAATAATTTATCAAGAACCTCTAGCCAAATATTAAAACAAATGTGCACCATAGCACATCACTATATCTTTTCTCTGAACCATTCAGAGAGACAGGCAGAAACTCAAATTGCAAAACATCTGCTTCTTCATGGTCTTCATGTCACGTAATTTTAACTTTCCGTGCAATTAGAATGAAAATCATTCCAATTCAAAGGCATGAACCAATATGGTACTCCTATGAAGGTGTTAAAACATTCATTCTGTCAAACAGGGAAAAAAATTGGTTTCCCTTTGAGATTTTCTCCATTAAACTAGTTTCCTAATTACTACATCCTGTTTAAATAGCTTTGACTGCACGTTGTATCTCAAATGATACAGTTCAATTAGCCTGTAAAAAATTGTATGTCTCTATAGGCTAATTGAACTTCTTTCTAAGTGATAAAGAAATCTCACAACAAATATGATCTATACCAGAGGACATAGATATTTATTAAAATATTCTTGGTAGCTACCATCATTCTTCTTTTCCCTCCTTATCACCCCAAACCCAATTCCATTTTGTTCTCTGAATATAAAGTATTATAATTAATCGTCATAGCAGTGTCAACTATAATTTGTTAAGTGTCTACCTGGTACCAGGCAGGCTATATGTATTATTTTATTTAATTTTTAATAGTGGTCTAAGATGATAAATATCCACATTTTATATATTAGGAAATGATACTGAGTAATAATTAGAAAAATTAGAAAGCTTTTTTCATTTGCTTAGTCTCCAAAGTGAGATTTAAACCCAGCTTTTCATCACCAAAGTTTGTGCTCTTAACCATAGGGCCTGTCCTAACCTTTATTGGCCCTTCAAATATCATTTATGCAAGAGAATTGTCTATTTCTTTAGTTAATTAAACTGCTAATGTAAGGTTAGAGAAAAATTTTTCTTTCTTTGTATCATTTGTTTTTCAAATATACACAAAACTAGAGAGAATAGTGTAATTAATCCCCATATATACCCAATGGTATATAATCCCCTACCTATCCCACTTGTTTAATTTTTCTCTCATATCTTTTTCAGGAGTATTTAGGGCAAATTTAAGCTGTCATATCATGCTGCCCATGAATATTTCAGGATATAGCTCTATCTGGAGACTTTTCCAACTTAGCCACCATGCTGTTATAACACTCAACAGTTATCATCTCACATCTAGTCTGCAGGGGCAAGGTCCTGGCAGGAAGCAGATGACATATTCAAAAGAGGAATTGAAGATTTTTAATAAAGGGACTATTTACAAAGGCGTGGCCAGGGTTAAATGAAGTCAACCAGAGATGGTGCAGTAGCTGGAAGCTCATAATTATGCACAGCTGTTACCGTCCATGGCCTGAAGAAGTTAAGGGAAGAGGGATGCTGGAACTTGGAGTGAATAGCCTGGTAAGACGAAAGGAGCTGGGAGAATAAACACTTTCATCACCCTCAGAGCTCCTCTTCATACCTCCCAATCTGAATCTAAAGGACAAGGAATGCTGGGTAATTTAGCTCAGGAGTTGGCAAACTTTTTCTGTAAAGGGCCAGACCATTCATATTTTTAGTTTTGGGGCCATACCTAGTCTCTGTGCCATTTTCTTCTCTTTTTAAAATAACTTTTAAAAAATGTAAAAATCACTTTTGGCTCACAGGCTAGATATAAACTGGCCACTTGCCAGGTTTGGCCCATAGGCCATAATTGCCCATCCCTTTTAGTCTGTAAAGACCAGCCTCCTGGGTACAGAGAGCATCAAAGAGAGTTTCAAGTGGTTCTAGAAGAGCAAATGGAAAATATCCAGGAAGTCACAAACAAATAAAGCTCATTCAAATAAAAATCCCAATGAGGTCCACACATCACACTTAGTAGATATGTCTATTTATTCTATAAACTTTCTCCCTTCCTTTTGGATTAATGCTATTGATTTGTGGGAGAGACAAAGTCTTTTGTCTGTGGAGACAAAAGATTTGGCTCACTGCTTCCTTGTTGTATTCTTCAAGGTGTTTTTCTACCTTTCCTGTAAACTGATACAAGGTTTAATTAGATTTAGATTCAGACTTTTAGGAAATAATTCGAAGTTAGTACTATATACTTCCAATTGCGTCATGTCCTGAGATGTGTAATGTTTACGGCTGTCCAACTTTTAGTGATGCTAAGATTGGTCACTGGGCCCAGGCACTGGCAACCTCATGTTTCCATGATCGAATTTCCTATTAATCTTATATCTACTGTTTTACAACTTGCATTGATGATTATTTCCTAAATGCATTATTGAATGAGGTTTGTAATATGGGGATACTTAAATTCTGTTATTGCTTCTGTGTTTATTAGCTAGGATTCTTCTGTAGACTTTCCTTTGTTAGCTATCTGATTACCTTGAAATATAGTTCATATTGGAAATGGAGAATAAACGCTTGATTTTTTTTCCTTTATCAATTATAGCTTAGTTCCCTGTAGATCCTCAGTAGTGATCAATGAGCTTCTAAGAAATACGATTTTGAATCTATGAGATTGTGTGTATATATACACACACATATATGCATATATATGTACACACAAATCCATAAATATAAAATGTTTAAAATATGCACACATATATCAATTTATTGCAAACATTATTCCTCATGTTTCTTATATTACTCCATCTTATATAAATGACACTTCTTCATGTGAGCTCCTGTATCTTTTTGTGTGTGGCTTAAAACAAAAGAAATTGATTTTCTCACAGTTTCTAAATCAACACGGTGGCACATCTATACTACCTCCTTAGGCTCTAGAGGAGATTTTTTCCTTTCCTTTCCCAGCTTCTGGTGGTATCGGCATTCTTGGGTTGTGGACACATTACTCAAGAGACTCATACAGTTTTCTGTCTTTACATGGCCTTCTCTTTGTCTACGTGTCCCTTTTTCTGTGCATCTCTTGTCACGTGATCACCCATTATTGGATTTAGGGCCCACAGATAATCCAGGATGAGCTTATCATAAGACCATTAATTACATCTGCAAAGACCGTTTTTCCAAATAGTATCACATCCAAAGGTTCTGGGGGATTACGATGTGGAAATTTTAGCAGGGGCGCCATTCAACCCAATACAAATGTCTTTTTGTTATTTATTTTGTAATGATTGATCTATTAACAGAAAATGTGTTTTGGAGGACTGTTAATGAGTTACAAATTATAGTTTCATAAATGTCAGAGATATCGGTTGGCATTTTGATTTCTATCAACGTCACCTATAGTAACAGTTTACTGGTGACCTATGACATATGCAATTATCAAATTGATGATAAAGCAACTACAAGCTTGAGAAAAATTACATTATTTTTGCTAATAAAATTATTTGCTTTTTCTGCCACTGTGGTTCATATATGTATTTGTGTAGGGAGGGAGGAAGAAAGTAAGGTCAAAGGTTAAAAATGTAATAGGATTCATTAAATAGTTTTGATTCCACTTGATAATAACAACTTGAATTGGCCTGTCGGATTTTCAAGGATTCACGTTTTCTCTCTATTATAAATTTCCTAACTGAATGTGTCCCACCTCCTCTATATAATAGTAGAATGGCTTATCCATTGTGTAACAGCATAAAAAAGTTAGAAGCCAGGGAAGAACCAGATGTATTTTCTCTGATATAATCTTTTGAAACAGAAAAAGTAGAGAAACTGTTAAAATTTTTGTTTGAAATACATATGGCTCTGCTTCAGAGAATCACCATTTCTAAGGGCGAAAACTCCTGAGTGAGTTATAAGCATTCAGAAAGATGTTACATTGTCAAAAGCTGCATTCCATTCTCCAGTGCTATCATAGTGACTGCAGTGCGGACTCCTGTGCCCTTTTGATGGATTTCTTATTACTGGCGGAACAAGATAGCTTGGGCTCATTTTAGGCATTTCTTGCCCTACATCTGAAATCAGCTATTTCTCCCAGCAAACCTTGTTCCTTTCAGTAGGAACGTACATTTAAAGATGACGATCTGAGTGCTAGGGTTATTTACTCTAATGGGTTGTCATTGTTTTCTAACCTTTATTTTCCTTAAAAGTGAGCGGTCTCCGTTTTTCTTGTAATTGGGTGAACTGAAATCTCCTTTGTGTCATCTTCTTCATTATTGTGCATACTGTTGTCTAGTCTTTCATGCTCCTTCTAGTTTAGCCTTCATTCCAAATTGTTTTTTCGCAATTTATTTCCCAAACTCTGACAGAACTTTTTCACATCTACTGGCTTTCAACCAGGTCATTTCTGAGATGTTCTGATCTTTAGTTATGCTAAATTTTCATAGCTTCCATCCTGTTAATTTATCTTAGCTCCTTTTACAATACGAAGCTATAGTTCCCATCAGTTTTGTGGTCATATGTTTCTGATATGCTTCATTAACGGTTACTTTAATGTCCCTCCTTTTTTCCATGCAATGTCAGCTTTTTCATTTTTCTTATTTCTTTAAGATGTCCTTTTTTTCCCTTATTCTTTTAGAAGGAGATTCTTATGGATACAGGCTAAGGTAGTTTTACTAGAGAAATGTCTCTAAGGCTCCCTCCTCTATTGTGACCTTGAAATATCAAAAACTTCAGCTTCCCAGCTCCACAGCCCTCTTCATTTGAACTCTGCTCCTCCTCATATTTGAGCCTTCTCTCCGCTTTCCACCATTGTCTCTACACTGCTCAGTTTCTGTATGCATATCCATTTGTTCTCCAAGTGTCTGTCTTTACAGAGGGGAAGATCTGGCTGGATAACTGTGGCTCCTGAGGATGTCAGCTGCCTAGAACCTTCCGATTTCCTCACAAGTGCTTACTACGACTTATTTGTACTCATCTGCTCACTAGAGTCTGTGGGGCTTTCCACCAGTTTTACCAATGGGTTATTTCTAGGTTCATCTGCCAAGGGTTCCACTCCAGGTAAGGTCATCTCTTTTTAGGCATGAGCATTTGATGGCAATTCCTCTGTTTCAAAGCTCTTGGAACACCAATACTCTTCTATCCTCTCTACTGCTTCTACAAGTTGCAACCCTGTGTGTGTCCTGAGCAGGTTCTGCTGTCGATGGTGCTTTAGCTCTGACCATTTGTACTCTGGAGTCTTCAGGGCTTCAGGGAAACTCCTTGTCATCTTATTTTGTTGAAGATGCCATCCTTTTTATTTTTATTTTAAATCTTGCTATTCCAGTTTATCTATCCATGCTTATTTTTCATGACAAAATTTGGGGATATTTAAACAGGATGCTGCCATAATCATTTTGTTCCAGCTGAAAGTCTGAGGTCACTTCTAAAAAACTGACCTAATATGGTTAAGTTTGAAAGCATAAAAAATAACAGAGGACCTCACAGAATTCAACCCCATGCCACATGGAGAAAAATTCAACTGAATCTGGAATTAGCTTCCCACACAAGGCATGATTGTTTGCAGCTGCCATCAGTGCTTCAGGCAAAATAGCAAGGAAGGCACAGCTTGTCTCTGGTTGCCTTCATCCTGCCTCACTTGTTTGCACCTGGGCCAGCAGGCACAGGGACTTGGGTCTTCTGAGCCTTGATATTAAGGGTCATTATTGGGTAGACCCTGTGGGGTATAGGACATGCATCCAAAGTCAGGAAGGGACAAGAAAAGCTAGGGAGTTGGATCAAGGCAGAAGGATAGCATCTGTGGGTCCAGCCACAGGCGAAAGAGTTCACAGGCAAGGCCAGCAATTGCTTTTGAAGGGCAATTATCCAGAGTCAGAGCAATAGGAGGGCCCATGACAGCCAGCTGTCCAGGCTGAGGACACTCAGGCTCCCATTTGCTCCTGTCCTTGCTGCCCAGATGCTGCACTTAAAATGCTCATTCAGTATCTGTTACTCAGCAGAACTATCATCTTTAGCTACACTGGGAAGCATCATGGAGCATCTTCTCTACCTGAAGCCTTAAAATCTGGTCATAACTTTTATCCTTCTCAATGGAACAGCCTCTCTGAATGCAATAATTATCTCACACATGGCACTGTTCTTATTTGGAGATTCTCATGCTCAGTCTCTAAAGACAGATCAAAACCATTCAAAATATGTGTCCTTTACTACCTTTTCCTTTCCTCAGAGGGCTCCGTCTCTGCATAATTCCTTTTGTCCCCGATGTGTTAGAGAAAAAGGTGGGTCTGTATGGTAGATGCACCGAGAACAACCTTGTATAGCGCAGGCACCTGAATGTGTGTTCAGAGTTCTGAGCAAGGCCAAGCAGAGAGTCATTCCTTATCCATGAAGAACATCTGAGCCCTGTCCCATGCTATAGCACGTGGGCCTTATAAGGGATCAAGGCCCTTTATTTCAGGTTAAATGAAAATTTCCAGGTAGAGGTTGCTAAGCAAAGGTACAGTATAAACTGCTTTTTGCAGGCAGGGAGGTTCTTCCGTCCGGCCTGTCACTAAACTGCTCTCTGTGTGTAAGTTCCCCTAAGACAACACTATGTCTTGTTTGGTGGCTCTAGGTCTATTCTTAAACCTGATGTCTTCCCTATTGAAATTAACAGGGATCTGGCACCACCAGGTCTCCTTCTTGTGATGAGTAAAACCTCAAGTGTTTTGAAGAAAATATATCCAAGAGATAGATGCTCAATAGAAAAACAACAAAAAACCCAGCATTTTCTAAATGTGTATTTTGGCTAGGTCCCACACTGGGAGCTTTACTCACGTTATCTAATTTCATTTAAACAACAAAGTTATGTTGTGGGTGTTATCAGTTAAGGTTTAGTTGTAGGTCACATAAGCCACCACAATTTAGGTAGAAGGGATTTAGTACTGGAAATTAGGTACTTACAAAATTATCAGGAGTGTTAGAGATGCAGGCTTTAGGCTAGCCTCCCAGAAAAACGCCACAGACCTGACCATTGAACCAGGAACTTCTAACTCTGCCACAATTGAGAAGTTGCTCTGAGGATCGCAGGCTTCGAGATCCTTCTGTTTAGCTGTCATAGAGGAATTGGGAAGCTGCTGCTGAAACTCGGTCCTGGGAATACATCATATCACCTTTGCCCTGGGGACCAAGCCAGATGCCACATGTGCAGGACCAAAGTAGACATCTTAGGTGTTGCCTCCCCGTCCTTACTAAACTCAGTTCCAAATGCCAGTCTTACCAGAGAGCATCTGATTGGTAGAACCTAAATTACCACAGCAACCCTTGCAAGAGGGGAACCCCCAAAATGTAGCTTTTAGCCTTCTAGCCTCAGTCATACCGACAGGCGCACTGGGAAGGCGATTGGTCCTGTTCGGAAGAGGAAATGGATCTGGGCAACAACCAGAAGAACTAGTCCCAGGAGTAGAACAGGAAGAGCCAGGATTTAATTCAGAGCTAAGCTTGAGTTCTCAACCACCTCACTCTTCTGCCTGCCCTGAAAGGGGTTTGTGGTCACAGGTGTGAAAGGCGATTTTATGAACACGATCGGAACTTCACTATCAACAAACTTCTTTTCCTGACACTGCTGCCTTTGCAAGTGTTGATTTTACTCCATTATTTTCACTTCCACGAAATTCCTCATATAAAGGAGGAATTTTCTAGGATCTCATAGTTTATGAAAACTACTCCCCAGCTTTTGGTCTGCTGCACATGGATAGATAGACAGGTCCATCATATGACTGAATTATACTGGTGGCAAATTATAGTGCTTTAATTTGTCATGGGAAAGTAATTATTTCCATTAGTAAAAATTAAGTTTGAGTTAAGACAGAGAATAAAATGGAAGCTCTGGTTCCTTCTATAAATGGGCTTCAGGAAATTCTAATTTATGTAAAAATGGCTCCAGGGAATTTACTGATTTATTTGCTTCTTGCTTACTCACCAAACAAATGTTTATTGAGCATCTACTATGTGTCAGGAATACAATGGTATAGCAACATGCACTGTCTTTGCTTTCATGGGGCTTATAGTCTAGAGAAGAAAACCAACATTAAACAATTATGTGAAGAGGTTTAAGATAGGAGGAAAATGGGTGTTATGAGAGTAACAGCAGAAAGGTGAGTACATTCATCCTTAAAGGAATTCACCTGAGCTGCTACCTGGAGAATGTGTAGAGGTTAGCAAGACGTAGAGGGAAGGGATGAGTGCTTAGTCAGAAGGGGGCTGCCATGCCAAAGTCTCAGAAAGGAAAGAAAGCAGGGTGCATTTGAGATGGTGAATGAGGAACTGTGCACTTGGACTATAGGGGCTAGAGTTAGGGAGTGGAGTGGACCAAGATGAGCGTTGGGGAAGTCATGTGCAGGTTTGTAGTTGATTGAACAGAACAAGAACTCTCCATTCAGTGTGGTCATTTAATGTTGCTGCTGGCTAAGCCAGATGGAGAAACAGGTTGAAATAGTGAGCAATGAGGTTAGTGAGGTTAACAGGTCTGTATTAATAGAGAGTAGCAGGTGCTACAGCAACATACGTACAATTTTAAGATCTTTCCCCTTTTAATGCATACTGTACCTTTGTAACATAGAGACAAAATTACATAAAGATGCACTCTTTGCAAAGCATTTTTCTAATGTTCAATGAATATTTAAAGCAACAATATGAAAATTATCATTTAAAAAAACTGGTTCATATTTTTCCATATTTGAATAATCAGGCCTTTACTGTTCAGTAGGAGATAAAGGTTTCTATTTTTATATAATTAATTTTTAGTCTTTCATATTTATTCAAAAATTCCCTGTATTATTCACAAAAGGCTAATTACTTCATAATAATTATTATTTAAAGTTGAACATTGTAATGGTAATATTTAACCATTACTTTTGAAGAAAAAAGTGCTATGTTCCCCTTCTCCCAAAGTTTTAAGTTTTAGGGTATCCTACTGTTGAAGAAGGTGCTGGTGATTGGGCATGTGATGGAGGCATTCCAGGTGTAAGCACAGAGGTAGATAGATGCAGGGAGAATGGGCAGGCAGGTCACATGAGGTATTCAGAGAGTGTGGCAACCTGCACAGGACAGTAGCAGTGCAGCAGATGACATCTTCAAGTAAACACAAAGCAAACATCTGTGGTGTTTCTGGGCCATGGACGGAGCCCAGGTCTACAATCCTAAGATTACTTATTTGATTGTGTCTCAGCGGTGTAGAGAAGGCACCAGTGCAGGTTAGGAGACATTAAGATCCATAACAAATTCACTTCCACACATGTAGGAACAAATGAATGACTGTGAGTAGCAGGCGGGGTGATACAAAACAAAACCATGCTGGATGGAAAGTTTGGGTTTATTTTTGTCCATTTGTACCTTCCACGGACTTAGTAAAGTTTTGCTGCCTTCTCTTCTGTCCCAATTCACTCATTCTTCCTACGTATCTAGGTGCGAGGCACTGAAGTGGGTATCGAGTCGTCAACAATTCATTACATCATTTGACAATTATTTATTGAATATCTATTATGTGCCCACAATATTCTAAACACTGGTGAACAAGACAGAATTCTGTGTTCATGGAATTTACATTCTGATGGAGGAGAAAAATAAGCATATACAAAATGGATATTTGAAAGTAATGTAGAAAAATTGCCAAATAGAGAACTTTAGGTTAGTCAATGAAGTAGTAACATGGTGACTATTTAGTTTGAGTTGTAGGGAGGGCTTCCTGGAGGAGCTGACTCCTGTGCTGAGATCTGAATGACAATAGTAGGCCATTGGAAGATCAGGAAGCAGAGGATTCCACACAGAGGAACAGCCAGTATCAAGTTCTATGTCAGGAAAGGTTTTGACATGCTCAAGGAAAATATGAGCGTTTGTAGCTGGAGCTCACTGAGGGGAGAGGAGAATAAGAAAGGTTAAAGAGGCAGAGAGAGACATTTGGGGTCTCATAAGCAAGGGAACAACGCTTGACTTTACTAAGTGCATTGGAAAGCCACTGGGGACTTTTTAAAAGCATTATCTATTTATCCTGTCTATTTATCACTCATCTGTCTATCGTTCCATATAATGCACTGAAGTGTAGTTTGTTTGCTATCACGTACACGATATGTTATTGCAGATGCCATTCTGAACCTTGATTTTTTTCACTTCACAATATGCCTTACAAAGCTAAGCCACTCTGGGGATTTTTAAGCAGGGAAAGGATATAATCTGATTTACAACTAAAAAAAAAGACATGACTGAGTTCTGTGGGGGAAACGGATGGTATGGGAATAAGATGGCATGGAATGTGGACAAGGGAGAATGAGGAAGCGAGACCCTGCCCTCAAGGATCTTAGTCTTTCTCTTTTCCTTTCTTCTCAGCACATTCATTCTCGGTGTCGGTGTCAGTCTAGCTGCCTGCATACCTGTCATGCGTCGCCCACACTAACTGTAAGATCCCTGCGGACCAAGTCAGTGTCCTTCTTGTTCATCTCAGTGTCTCAAGCGCTTGTTACACAAGTTTTCTGTAGGTGCTCCATCAACATTTGTCAGAGGGATGAATTAGCCAAACTAGGTAGTTTTGCTAATAAACCATCTTACCCTCAATAGCATGACTTCATTCCCGTTTAGTCAGTGTTTGTGATGAAATGTCTAATGTGAGATGTCTCAGATACCTTTATGTGACAATAAAATGAACAGCAGTATTCAGAGTTTTGCATCATCTTTTCAGAATGATGGACAACAATCTGGGTGATGAAAGGCACAGAAACATCCATATAAAATGGCTAAGAATACGAGGGATGTTGATGCTGGTGAAGATAAGACTCAGGGGAGCATGACAGCTGCCTTTGAATACATAAGGAACTGTCACATAGAGGAGAGAGCATGCTCATTTTATCTCATTCCAGAGAAAGAAGAAGGAGTAAGAAGTATCCATCTCAAATAAAGAAAAATAAATTTCTACAGCTATTCAGTAATATAATAGGTTCCCTGGTGAAGTAATGGGCACAATGTCACCAGAGATACTTAAACCCAAAATTAGATAAGAATCTGTCAGAGATGCTGCACTAGTGACTCCTGGATTTTATGTGATGATAACAGTAACCACCATTGATTTAACACCTACCCTGCACAAGACACCATGCTAAGGACGTTCCCAACATTACCTCTTTTATAACAACTCTATGCGGTAGCAATGATCGATTTTTAGATGAGAAGTTTCAGGCCTAGAGAAGTTAAGTGACTTTTACAAGGACATATAATTAGTAAGCGAAGGAATCGGGAGTGGGTCCAGGTCTCTCTGACTCTGAATCATTTGTTTTTCACCCTGGAAATTCCCAGATCATGGCCTCTATCTCTGTCCTCTCTCAGGGCTAGGTCACAACATTTATTTCCCTTCCATTACCAAGAAGGAGGAGTGGTACTCAAACACAAGGACGTTTACTGGCCAGTGTTTGTAGGCGCTAAAAACTGGATGCAATGGAAACAGTCCTTCTGTTTCTTCCCTCTCCAAAGCTGAATGGAGGAAGATCTGGGGTAGCTCTTCCTGAGACAAACACTTGGCATTTCTCTTTCTCTTTGGCCTCCTCTAGCCCTTTCTAATTCTTGCTTCTACAAGACAGGTCCCCAGGTTGGCCTCCACTGGCCCTGTCAAGAGTGCCAGGGCTGGGTCTGTATCCTTCAGGGACCTCACAGGGAGGCGGCTGCTCACCAACAAGCCCTGGATACTCCTTGGTCCCTAGTCCAAAGTCATCCCCATCCTACCCCCACATCCAAATACATCCTTGACCCTCGAAGAGTTAAGCTTCTTATAGTTCTAACGGTTTGGTTTTCTAATATTCTTTTGATGTGACGTGATTTCTGCTGAGAGTTCAGAAAGGGAAAGTGACAGGGAAGATTCCTGTTTGTTGCTTTGGTTTGTTGTGCTACATTCATGTTTGTGGAATTATTGAATGAGAGGAAGTTTTTTCCTAACTCTTTGGGGTTCTTAGTTTTCTTTTTTTTTTTTTAAATTTTTAATTGCATTTTAGGTTTTGGGGTACATGTGCAGAACATGCAAGACAGTTGCATAGGTGCACACATGGCAGTGTGTTTTGCTTCCTTCCTCTCCCCTTCACCCACATTTGGCATTTCTCCCCAGGATATCCCTCCCCAGCTCCCCCCCACCCCCGC
Organism: Callimico goeldii; assembly: GCA_963573925.1. NCBI lineage: Eukaryota > Metazoa > Chordata > Mammalia > Primates > Cebidae > Callimico > Callimico goeldii. The sequence goes on from CAUYOR010188385.1 coordinate 55,171, forward strand.
GCTGTCCCTCCCATTTTCCCCCCAATAGACCCCAGTGTTTAGTATTCTTAGTTTTCTTTACTGGTCTCTGTGGAGGAGAATGTGAGGCTATGATCTCCACAAAGCCAAGGAGAAGTCGTATTTGGATTTCTGATGAAGTAACAATCGAAAAACCTGTCTAATATCCATGCATGGTTGATGAGTTGGTGACAAACTGGCACATTGTCCTTCCTTTTCCTATGCTGTCCAGAGCCCTATGTGGGCAGTACTGGTGGAAAACCCAACAGAGAGGTGCTTCACTCATGGGTACTGGAAAGGAAAATAATTCTAGCCCATGCGGGTGGATCACCTGAGGTCAGGAGTTTGAGACCAGCCTGGCCAACGTGGCAAAGCCCTATCTCTACTAAAAACACACCCCTTACCCCTCCCCTCCCCTCCCCTCCTTTCCCCTCCCTTCCCCTCCCCTCCCCTCCCCTCCCTTCCCCTCCCTTCCCCTCCCTTCCCCTCCCTTCCCCTCCCTTCCCCTCCCTTCCCCTCCCTTCCCTTCCCCTTCCCTTCCCTTCCCCTCCCCTCACTTCCCCTCCCCTCCCCTCCCTCTCCTCCCTTCTTTTCCTTCTCTTTCCTTCTCTTTTCCTTCTCTTTTCTTTT
>CAUYOR010188390.1:0-18869 GCA_963573925.1 Callimico goeldii
AAAGTGAAAATTCTGAGCTGTGTTAAAAAGTATGATGTCAGGCCAGACACAGTGGCTCACCCTATAATCCTAGCACTTTGGGAGGCCAAGGTGGGTGGAAAACTGCAGTGGAAGCCACAGGCTAAAGCCAGTTGCCTAAAGACTAAACCTCATGAATCTGCCATTCGTTTTTAAAACAATCTCAGAATCTTTTTCCAAAAGGTCCTCTCAGTTTCATCATGAATGTCTCCCACCTGCTTTCAACCCTCCCAACCCACAATTCTTCCCAGTTTTCCCCACCTCTAGCCTCATTTCCAGAAGTTCCAAGTACCTGTAAGCAAATGACTCTGTCCCCCGGCTGTGCTGTGCTGTCCGGAGAGTAGTCCCCATCTTGGCGAGACTGCTGCCTGCTGCGAGTTTTGCCCATGGCCACAGGGTTGACAGCCTCCAGGTGTGAGGGATTGGGCAGCATCGTCACGTGGAGGGGATGGTGTGCCCCGAAATCCAGGTCCACAGAGGAGGTCAGGTGAGACAGGACATCTCCAGTGCCTGTGAAATTCTCTGGAAATTCACTTAAGCCTCGCATTTTACGGAACATCAGCTATCGTGGGTACACATAAAAGGAAAAAAAATGGCATTCATTACAGTGGAGACTAAGGAAGAAGTGCTTCGTTGAAATCATACAATAAAAAAGAAATTTTAAGGCCAGGAGTGGTGGCTCACACCTGTAATTCCACCACTTTGGGAGGCAGAGGCGGGAAGATCACTTGAGGTCAGGAATTCAGGACCAGCCCAGCCAATGTGGTGAAACCCCGTCTCTATTAAAAATATAAAAAATTAGCCAGGCATGGTGGCGTGCCCCTGTAATCTCAGCTAGTTGAGAGGCTGAGGCATGAGAATCATTTGAACCTGGGAGGCAGAGGTTGCAGTGAGCTGAGATCACGCCATTGCACTCTAGCCTGAGTGACAGAGCAAGACTCGTCTCAAATAAATAAGAGTACATGGAAAATCAATCCAAATACAAGCTCTGTCAATTAACTAAGCTGTCTAAGCTACCTTGGACCAACTGCTCGTATGCTTAGTTGCCTTTCCTCTTCTTTTTTGAAACAGGATCTGGATCTGCCTTCCAGGATGTAGGGCAGAGGTGCAATCTCAGCCCTCTGCATCCTCTGTCTCTTGGACTCAGGAGATCTCCCAGTCCAGCCTCCTGAGTAGCTGGAACCATAGGTGTACCACCTAATTTTTTTGTTTGTAGAAACCATGCCACCATGCCTCCTAATTTTTATTTTTGTAGGGACAGTTTTTTTTTAAGACGGGGTTTCACCATGTTGGTCAGGCTGGTCTTGAACTCCCAACCTCAGGTGATCCATCCACTTTGGCCTCCAAAGTGAGCCACCACACCCGGCTGTAGGGACAGTTTTGCAAGGTTGCCCAAGCTGGTCTTAAACTCCTGGACTCAAGCACTCCTCTTGCCTCAGCCTCCCGAAGTGCTGGGATTACAGACGTGAGCCACCGTGCCCGGCCTTAGTTGGCTCCCTAAAAGGAATGATGACCATGATTTCTACTTTTTAAAATTTATTTCTAGCCGGGCGCGGTGGCTCACGCCTGTAATCCTAGCACTTTGGGAGGCTGAGGAGGCCGGATCACCTGAGATCAGGAGTTCAAGACCAGCCTGACCAATATGGTGAAACCCCATCTTTAAAAATAAATAAATAAATAAATAAAATAAAAAATAAATTATTTCTATTCAGGTAGCATCTTGCTTTGTTGCCCAGGCTAGAGTGCAGTGGTGAGATCATAGCTCACTGCAGCCTCAAACTCTTGGGTTCAAGTGATCCTCTGGCCTCAGTCTCCTGAGTCACAGGGAACACAGGTGCATGCCACCATGATAGGCCAACTTATTTTATTGTGAGTAGAGACAAAGTCTCACTTTGTTATGCAGGGTGATCTCAAACTCCTAGGTTCAAGCCATCCCCCCTGCCTGAGCCTCCCAACAGGCTGGAATTACAGGTGTAGCCACTGTGCCCAGCCATCACCATCACCATCACCATCACCATCACCATCACCATCACCAGCCTTTATCACCAGAATAAAGTCAGCAGTTTTGGCCAGGCGTGGTGGCTCACGCCTGTAATCGCAGCACTTTGGGAGACCGAGGTGGTTGAATCACTTGAGGCCAGGAGTTCGAGACCAGCTTGGCCAACATGGTGAAACCCCATGTCTTAAAAAATATATATATCTATATATCTATATATCTATATATATATATCTATATATATATATATATATATAGATATATATGCACACACACACATACATATATATATATATATATATATATATACACACATACACATACACACACACACACACATATATATAACCAGCAGTTTTATTCTGTTACAATCAATCGTATAGTGCTAGTGAGAAACACAACGAGTAACCTTACCTCTGGCGGGAACTGCAGTAGGCCTGTCAATAAATTCAGCCTCCCTCTATGAGGCATCCCAATGATGACATCAGTGACCCCATTGTAGGCTGACATCTTCAGCAGTTCATGGAAAAAGCCCATCATGCTTTCAGCGCCTTCACCTCCATATCGCTTCACTGTGGAGAACTTGGTGGCCAGAAAGTGGTCAAACTCCTACAGAACATCACAGCAGACGTGAGCTGCCAGGGGGCAGCCAGCTTCTCTGGTGGAAGGCTATGTGTGTTGTGAGATGGCCCCACATTCCCCAAGTGACCATAGCAGTGACACTTCACTACGTATCCCGGAGAGAGGCATAACAAGGACATAGCAGGATGGCTTTCCAGGGATCCCAGACAGCAGCAGGGGGCAAGGAAAATGGCCTGAGTGGCAGAATAACTCGTCCCTGGCTGGGCGCAGTGGCTCATACCTATAATCCCAGCTCTTAGGGAGGTCAAGGAGGGCAGATCATGAGGTCAGGAGTTCGAGACCAGCCTCACCAACGTGGTGAAATGCCATCTATACTAAAAATATAAAAATTAGCTGGGTGTGGTGGCGGGCACCTGTAATCCCAGCTACTCAGGAGGCTGAGGCAGGAGAATTGCTTGAACCCAGGAGGGGAGGCTGCAGTTAGCTGAGATCACATCATTGCACTCCAGCCTGGGCAACAGAGCAAGAATCCATCTCAAAAAAAAAAAAAAAAATACAAAAAAGAATTAGATGGGTGTGGTGAAACATGCCTGTAGTACCAGCTACTCAGGAGGCTGAGGCAGGAGAATCACTTGAACCCAGGAAGCGGAGGTTGCAGTGAGCTGAGATCACACCACTACACACCAGCCTGGCAACAGAGTGAGACTCTATTTCAAAAAAATTAAATAAATAAAAATAAGACTTAAAGAAGTAAGGATTTGGCCAGGTGTGGTGACTCACACCTGTAATCCCAGCACTTTGGGAGGCCAAGGTGGGCAGATCACCTGAGGTCGGGAGTTCAAGACCAGCCTGACCAACATGGTGAAACTCCATCTTTTTTTAAAAAAAAAAAAAAAGAAGAAGAAAAAGTAAGGATTTATTTTTGTTTGTTTGTTTTTGGTTTTGCTTTTTTTTTTTAAGATGGAGTCTCACTCTGTTGCCCGGACTGGAGTACAGTGGTGCGATCTCAGCTCACTGCAGCCTCTACCTCCCAAGTTCCAGGGATTCTCATGCCTCACCCTCCTGACTAGCTGGGATTACAGGTGTGCACCACCACACCTTGCTAATTTTTGTATTTTTAGTAAAGACAAGGTTTCCCTATGTCTGCCAGGCTATATATCTTTACAGGCAGTGAGCTGACCCTTGCTATCAGATGCTCCTTTTTACCTGAGATTCCAGCATTAGTTTCGACAGATGTTTTCGCTCTTCTGTGGTAAATGTCTCCCTTTGCGCTTCCTCAAACCGCCTGGCAAACCAGTCTTTCTCCTCCTGGCTCTGAAGTTGGGCGGTTTCAATAGAAATGTGCCCACAGTAGATTTGATTGAGATGGGCTAACACTTCTGCAAGTGAGGCTTCTTCCTTCCCCATGTTCAATAACCCTGTGAAATACAATCAAAGGGGTCATTTAAAAAAATAATCAGTCATGTGGCAAGTTAACTCTGGAACATACCAAAATAATTACTTCAATGCACAATGCTTTGCTCTTTTCTTTTTTCTTTTTTTTTTTTTTTTAATTGAGACAATGTCTCACTCTGTTTCCCAGACTCCAGGCTGGAGTGAAATGGTGCAATCTTGGCTCACTGCAACCTCTGCCTCCTGGGTTCAATCGATTCTCCTGCCTCAGCCTTTCTAGCAGCTGGGATTACAGGCACCTGCCACTATGCTCAACTAATTTTTTTTTTTTTTTGGTATTTTTTAGTAGAAACCGGGTTTCACCATTTTAGTCAGGCTGGTCTTGAACTCCTGACCTCAGGTAATTCACCCATCTCGGCCTCCCAAAGTGCTGGCATTACAGGCATGAGCCACTGCGCCCAGCCGAGTGCTTTGTTCTTAATAACTTGGATTATTATTAATGCTTATCTAGATTTTTTTTTCTGAAGAAAAACTAAAAATATGGTCAAAGATCATGAAGTAGTAAAACTAGGAGGGGGAGACCCCCACTTCCTTCATGAGAACAGATCCTGCTGCTTTATGCCAAGTGTTGATTCTACAGTAATTTGTTTTTTTTAGTGACAGAGTTTTTGCTCTTGTTGCCCAGGCTTGAATGCAGTAGCACCATCTTGGCTCACTGCAACCTCTGCCTTACAGGTTCAAGTGATTCTCCTGCCTCAGCTTCCCGAGTAGCTGGGACTACAGGTGTCCACCACCATGTCTGGCTAACTTTTGTAGTTTTAGTAGAGACGGGATTTCCCCATGTTGATCAGGCTGGTCTCCAACTCCTGACCTCATGTGATCCTCTTGCCTCTGCCTCCCAAAGTACTGAGATTACAGGCGTGAGCCACTGTGCCAGGCCCCAAAGTTTACTTTATATTGCTTAGCAAGCTTGCCCAACCCACAGCCCACAGGCTGCATGTGGCCCAGGACAGCTCTGAATGTGGCCCACCATAGATGAGTAAACTTTCTTAAAACATTGTGAGATTTTCAGGGGCTGGTCACAGTGGCTCATGCCTGTAATCCCAGCACTTTTGGAGGCTGAGGCAGGCAGATCATGAGGTCAGGAGTTCGAGACCAGCCTGGCCAACATGATGAAACCCCATCTCTACTAAAAATACAAAAATTAGTTGGGCGTGGTGGCAGGCACCTGTAATCCCAGCTATTCGGGAGGCTGAGACAGGAGAACCGCTTAAAACAGGAAGGTGGAGGTTGCAGTGAGCTGAGATTACACTACTGCACTCCAGCCTGGGCAACAGAGTGAGACTCAGTCTCAAAAAAAAAATTGTGAGATTTTCTTTGCAATTTTTTTAAGCTCATTAGCTATCATTGGTGTTAGCATATTTTACATGTGGCCCAAGACAATTCTTCTTCCAATGTGGCCCAAAAAAGCCAAAAGATTGGACACTTCTGGCTTATGGTTTCTTACGACAAGTTTATTGTATTTTTTTTAATAAAAGTATTTAAAGTATTGGCCTTTGAGGGAGTCAGATGCATCACCACTATATTCCAACTGAGCCACGAATCGTGTAGCTTCATGTTTTCTACATTTACTGGTTTGCTTCTATAAGGTGCTGAAGAATCAGTTCTATCTGCAGAGGTTCAAGAAAAGGGCCTTTGGCCATCTCAGAAAAAAAAAAGGAGAGAGAGACAACTACCATCTTGCAAAGCCCAGGTAACCCTCAGAACCCTGAGACACTAAAATGATTGTTGAGGGTTTAAAAGCCATTACACCTTGGGATAGTTTATTACACAGCATTAGGTGACTGAAGCATAACTCATTGATACACACAATCAGAATTTGACATTTGCAAGATTAACTTTAAAAAGTAACATGAGGTAGGATCCTGAAATCATGACTGACGATGCAGGCCCAACTTTTTCTAAGTTCCCAGGCTGGGAGAGAAAATAGAATGAGGGGTGTAGGCTTTGGAAGGGAAGCATCCCTGGATTTCCGACCCCCTGCCACTGAGCTGCTAGGGTTACAGAAGTTCTCTGAGTGAGTTTCTCCATCTACAAAATAAAGAGAACAATAACTACTTTTGAGAGTGGTTTTGAGAATAAATTAACATATGTTAAGCACATGGCACTTTAGAGTTCAAAGTTTTTTGTTTGTTGTTTTCTTCAGACAGGGTCTCCAAACTCTGTTGCCCAGGCTGGAATGCAGATCAAGGCTCACTGCAGCCTTGACTTCTCAGGCTCAAGGGATCCTCCCAGCTCAGCTTCCTGAGTACCTGCAACTATAGGTGTGTGTTCCCCATCCCCAGCTACGTGTGTGTGTGAGTGTGTGTGTGTGTGCCCGCGTGCACGCGTGTGTGTGTCTCACTCACTATGTTGCCCAGGTTGGTCTCACACTCCTGGGTTCAAATGATCCTCCCACCCTGGGCTCCCAAAATGCTGTGATTATGGGTGTCAGCCACTGCGTCCAGCCAACTAAATGTCTGTGACCCTTGAGAAAATAGGCCTCGTCAGAACGTCTAGAATCCCAAGAACCCTCCTCCCTGACCGTACTTCGACGTGCCCCTCCGGTCTCCTCACGCCTGTGGGAGGCTCAGTTCTGGCGGCGATGCCGCTTCTTCAAGAACAGAGGCAGGGCCCCTGCCTGGTGCGCAGCTCCGAGCTCCCGCCTGCAGCCATACCTGCCGTGTGGAAGGGTCCCTGCAGCGTCTGCACCAGAGCTTGGATTTCAGGCACGTTCTCCAGCAGGGCTTGTCCAGTGAAGAGGGGGTTGATTTTGGCAGCTTTATGACCATGCTCTCGATATACTGTCACCAGCCTGGCCAGACCATGATCAACTAAATCAGGGGAAAATTCAAAAATACAGTTTAGGAGACGATTGCAAATCACAAAAATCAGCTTTTCAAAGAAGCTCTTACAGCCCTAGGCACCTTATTTATTTATTTATTTATTTATTTATTTATTTTTATTTTAGAGACAGGGTCTTGCTCTGTCACCAGGCTGGAGTACAATGGCACAATCTCGGCTAACTGCAGCCTCTGCCTCCCAGGTTCAAGCGATCCTTCTGCCTCAACCTCCTGAGTAGCTGGGACTATAGGCGTGCACCACCACATCTGGCTAATATTTTTTTTTTGGTAGTTTTACCACGTTGCCCAGGACCATCTTGAACCACTGAGCTCAAGTGATTCACTTACCTTGGCCTCCCAAAGAAGGCCAAGAAACACATTTTTACAATTTGTGTTTTTATTTTCAGAACCCAAAGACAATTGTTAGCATATTTTGAACTTTTTTTTTTTTCAGAGACAGAGCCTTGTTCTGTTGCCTAGGCTGGATGCAGTGGCGCAATCTCAGCTTACTGCAACTCCGCCTCCTGGGTTCAAACGATTCTCTGCAACTCCCGAGTAGCTGGGATTACAGGTGCGTGCCACCATGCCTGGCTAATTGTTGTGGGTTTTTTCTTGTTGTTTTGTTTTTGTTTTTCTGAGATGGAATCTCGCTCTGTTGCCAGGCTGGAGTGTGGTGGCACAATCTTGACTCATTGCAACCTCTCCTTCCCAGGTTCAAGCGATTCTTCTGGCTCAGTCTCCTGAGTAGCTGGGATTACAGGCACATGGTACCACATCCGGATAATTTTTATATTTTTAGTAGAGACAGGGTTTTACCATGTTGCCCAGGCTGGTCTCGAACTCCTGACCTCAGGTGATCCGCTCACCTTGGCCTCCCAAAGTGCTGGGATTACGGGGGTGAGCCACAGCACCTGGCCTACTGATTCTATTTCTAACTACTCACTAGCCAGGCTGCTAATGATACTTTAGAACGCTGACACAGGAGTTGGCACAAAAGAACCTTGCTTGTCCCAAAAGAACATGACGCATGTAGCAGTTTGGTACCAGCAGAGAGAGAAAGTCCTCTCCCACATCAGGAACTTTCTCCATCACCCTGGCAACCTATGCTCGGGCAGACCGCCATGTCTTCGGGAGTTTCTTCTTCCACCAACCCTATTTCCAAGCCCTTCCCTCTCTGCCTCCAGCCCTTCCACTGAGAACTCTGGCACTAGGTTTCATCAAGAACAAACCTCCCTGAACGTTCCTCACACTCTAGGCTCCATCAGAACTTGGCTGTTCTCAGAGAGTGCAAGTATAAGGTGAAGCTACACAGTGACCCTCATCTGCACCCTCCAATCTTGAAGACAAAGGCAGGTCCTCCTCATTCTTCACTGACATCTCCCTATCGTTAGTTATCTCTTTATAAAACCCCAGTCCTCTGACAGACAAGAAATGGCACTAACTCATCTGCAGTTGCCGAGAGCCATTAAAAAATAATACTGTAGGCTGGGCGCAGTGGCTCACGCCTGTAATCCCAGCACTTTGGGAGGCCAAGGCAGGGGGATAATGAGGTCAGGAGTTCGAAACCAGCCTGGCCAACATAGTAAAACCCCATCTCTACTAAAAATAATAGCTGAGCATGGTGGCATGTGCCCGTAGTCATAGCTACTGGGGAGGCTGAGACAGGAGAATCACTTGAACCTGGAAGGAGGAGATTGCAGTGAGCCAAGATCTCGCCACTGCACTTCAATTTGGGTGACAGAGTGAGACTTCATCTCAAAAATAATACTACTAATAATATTGTAGAATAATAATTAATGAAAAAGCATCAAGACTTAAGGAATGGCTGGGTGCGGTGGCTCATGCCTGTAATCCCAGCACTTTGGGAGGCTGAGGCAGGTGGATCACCTGAGATCAGAGTTTGAGACCAGCCTGGCCCACAGGGTGAAACCCCGTCTGTATTAAAAATAAGAAAATTAACCAGGCGTGGTGGCAGGCGCTCGTAATCCCAGCTATTCGGAAGACTGAGCCAGAAGATTCGCTTGATTCCAGGAGGTGGAGTTTGCAGTGAGCTGAGATGGTACCACTGCACTCCAGCCTGGACCACAGAGTGAGGCTGTCTCAAAACACAAGTAAACAAACAAAATTAGCTAGGCATGGTGGTGTATGCTTGTAGTCCCAGCTACCTGGGAGGCTAAGGCAGGAGGATCACTTGAGCCCAGAAGGTCAGGGCTGGAGTAAGCTATGATCATGTCACTGCACTCCAGCCTGGGCAAAAGAGCAAGACCCTGTCTCAAGAAAAAAACAAAAAATAAAAAATCTTTAGCTTTTTTGGGTCTGGGTTTGTGCTCTAGAATTAGCTATATTTTCAAAAATCTCTGATGCATTCAGGTTTTCCTCAAATGTTTTTTTCTGACTCCAGTAAAGGCTCCTCACATTCTCAATATGCAACATCTCTACAACCTCACTTCAGCTACCAAACTCAGTCACAAACGAAGTAACCACTGACCCGGAAACCCACGGCTACCATCTCCTGAGGGTCTCCAAATTCTGTCATTTTTCATAACAGAGGGCTCATATCCTCTGTGATAAAATGTATACCCGTGAATCACCATGGTGTACATTTTAAACCAACCTCCATTTTAAATTGGCATTGTCAATAAATTCAAGTTTCCATGGAAACTGAGGTTGACAGAGGTAAAAGTACAAGCTGTTACAAATAGCTAGTTACAAAGAACACTCATCATGGGTCAAATTTTAACAGGTGAAACCACGGGCATCCAAAAGGTTATTAGAGGCAAATTCAATATCTATTTAATTATTAATTAACTAATTCATTTATTTATTTTTTTTTTTGAGACGGAGTTTCGCTCTTGTTACCCAGGCTGGAGTGAAATGGCACGATCTCGGCTCACTGCAACCTCCGCCTCCTGGGTTCAAGCAATTCTCCTGCCTCAGCCTCCCGAGTAGCTGGGACTACAGGCGCGCACCACCATGCCCAGCTAATTTTTGTATTTTTAGTAGAGACGTGGTTTCACCTTGTTGACCAGGATGGTCTTGATCTCTTGACCTCGTGATCCACCCGCCTCAGCCTCCCAAAGTGCTGGGATTATAGGCGTGAGCCACTGCGCCCGGCCCTATTAATTTATTTTTACTTATTTATTCATTTATTTTTTGAGACACAGTCTTGCTCTATCACCGAGGCTGGAGTGCAGTGGCGCGATCTTGGCTCGTTGCAACCTCTGCCTCCTGGGTTCAAGTGATTCTCCTGCCTCAGCCTCCCAAGTAGCTTGGACCACAGGCACCAGCCGTCACGTCTGGTTAATTTTTATATTTTTAGTAGAGATGGGTTTTCGCCATGTTGGCCAAGCTGGTATCCAACTCCTGATCCAGATGACCCTCCCGCCTTGGCCTCCCAAAGTGCTGGGATTACAGGCATGAGCCACCGTGCCTGGTCTACTTATTTTTTGAGATAGTCTTGCTCTGTCGCCCAGGCTGGAGTGCAATGGCATGATCTCAGCTCACTGCAACCTCTGCCTCCCAGTTTCAAGCAATTCTCATGTCTCAACCTCCCAAGTTTAGTAGCTGGGACTTACAGGTGTGCACCACCACACTCAGCTAATTTCTGTATTTTTTTAGTAGAGATGGGGTTTCACCATGTTGGCTAGGCTAGTCCTTAACTCCTGGCCTCAAGAGATCCTCCCATCTCAGCTTCCCAAAGTGCTGGGATTATAAGCATGAGCCACCAAGCCCAGCTTCATATCTGCGTAAAGCCTTAATAAGGCCAGGCGTGGTATCTCACACCTGTAATCCTAGCACCTTGGGAGGCTGAGGCGGGAGGATTGCCTGAGCTCAGGAATTCATCTGTGAAACAGTCTCTACTAAAATATGGAAAAAAAAAAAAAAAGTAGCTGGGTATGGCAGCCTGGGCCTCTAGTACCAGGTACTTGGGAGGCTGAGGTAGGAGAATCGCTTGAACTCGGGAGGTGGAGATTACAGTGAGCCAAGATTGTGCCATTGCACTCCAGCCTGGGTGACCAGCCTGGGTGACAGTGAGACACCGTCTCCAAAAAAAAAAAGTCTTAATAAAAGGGAAGTCTTAGTAATGATGTGGTCCTCCTATATAAACATTTATTTTAGTCAAGACAAATATATGAAGAAAGAAGGCCGGCAAAGGACAGAGAGGGGCAGGAAGGTCTATAACATTGACTGTATCTCCTCCCTCTTCACTGTTGGTCACCTCTGATGTCAAGACGCCATGGTCCATTTCCAGTAGGATTTGTCCTTTGACTTAATTTGCCAATACCAAAAAAGTGATGTATGTGATCCATGACACGAACATTCCTCTCAACCAAGAGGCTACTTTTTAGGATAACTGGCAGATATCACGGAAAAGACAAAAATCGTTCAAATTCTCAACCTCTTGGTCTAATTCCTATAACTGACCATATGCCAGTCTCAACTGTTACCATCAGCAAAAAAGAAGTTATTCTAAAACACAGTAAGAGCTGGATGCAATGGCTAATGCCTTTGATCTCAACACTTTGAGAGGCTGAGATGGGAGCACCACTTGAGTCCAGAAGTTTGAGACCAGCCCAGGCAACATAGTGAGACTCCATCTCTACAAAAAACTTTTTAAAAATTAGCCATGTGGCCGGGTGTGGTGGCTCACACTTCTAATCTCAGCACTTTGGGAGGCCAAGGTGGGCAGATCACCTGAGGTCAAGAGTTCAAGACCATCCTGAGGGAGGCTGAGGCAGGAGAATCGCTTGAACCCAGGAGGCAGAGGTTGCAACGAACCAAGATTGCACCATTGCACTCCAGCCTGGGCAACAAGAGGAAAACTACATCTCAAAAAAAAAAAAAAAAAAAAATTAGCCATGCATGGTGGCATGCCACGCACCTGTAGTCCCTGCTACCTGGGAAGCTGAGGTCACTTGAGCCCCAGAAGTTGAGGCTGCAGTGAGCTGTGATTGCACCATTGCACTCCAGACTAGATGACATAGCAAGACCTCATCTCAAAAAATAAAAATAGACCAGGCGAAGTGGCTCATGTCTCTAATCCCAGCACGTTAGGAAGCCAAGGTGGGCAGATCACAAGGTCAGGAGTTTGAGACCAGCCTGGCCAACGTGGTGAAACCCCGTCTCTATTAAAAATACAAAAATTAGCCAGGAGTGGTGGCATGCACCTGTAGTCCCTGCTATTCAGGAGGCTGAGCATAAGAATCACTTGAACCTAGGAGGTGGAGGTTGCAGTGAGCTGAGATCATGCCACTGCACTCCAGTCTGGACAACAGAGTGAGACTCTGTCTCAAAAAAAAAAAAAAGAGGGGGTTCTCTCTGTGGCCCTGGCAAGGTTGCACAAGTAGAAGCAATTAGAAGAGGCAGTTCTGAAGAGGCTGTCTTAGTACTCTCAACCTCTCCTCACCATTTAGGAGCATTCTCTGTTAGACAATGAGCCAGCTCAGCCTTAATGATCAGATGAAAGGTGTGGGCTTCCCACACAAGCCTATTGTTTCAGATGGTCTCAAGGTAAACTCCATTATGTTTAGACAGCTGAATGGTACAGCACAGAAGCAGCAAATAAAAAACCAGCGTTTTCAGCTTCAAAATTCTGTCAAGATGAGATATTTGACTGTGGCAACCTGCTTATAGAATCACTAGAAACAGGGCCAGGCACAGTGGCTCATGCCGTAATCCCAGCACTTTGGGAGGCTGAGGTGGGCATATCATCTGAGGTCATGAGTTCGAGACCAGCCTGGCCAACATGGTGAAACCCTGTCTCTACTAATAATACAAAAATTAGCCAGGTGTGCTGGCATGTGCCTGTAATCCCAGCTACTTTGGAGGCTGAGACAGGAGAATCGCTTGAACAAGGAAGACAGAGGTTGCAGTGAGCCAAGATTGTGCTCTGCACTCCAGCCTGGGCAAAAGAGCCAAACTCCGTCTTAGGGGGAAAAAAGAGAGAGAGAGAGATAAGGTTTATTTTAAATGCCCTCCAAAGTGAAGAGCAAAATATTGAAGTTCCAGTGTGTAACTGATGCAAGATTCAAAAGTCAGGTGCCCAGAAGATAAAGGGAATCCTCAACGTTCATCTAATAAACAGATCAAAGATGCCAAATGGTTTTCCTCTAATAAGCAATCTGTATTTACCTTCTACTCCGTGAGGATGAATAATGATACAATAATTTTAGAGCATAAATCAAGTACTCAAAATTAGTCTTGCAAATGAGTATGCAACATAAGTTCCAAAAACTGATAATCATGACTGTTAATTCATGAAAACCATCAGCACATATCAAGGTGTCAATAGAGTGGCTAAAAGAAAAAAGAAAGCTCAGCAGAACACAGTTCCAAATTCAGCAAACAGTGAAACTCTGAAATTAAAGTAACAGACTAGCTACAAGGAGACAACAATAGTAAATAGCATGCTGTCTTCCAAGACCGGAACTAACTGCCCACCTCTCCCAGGCAGCACAGTCTTGGACCCCCCCCATCTGCTCACATAAAAGCCTCAGAGATGGTCCTGGAAATGTATCGTTGGGAGACCTTAAAACTTGACTTCTCCCACAGTCCCATCTCATTAAAGAGTTGGTTTTCCAGGCTGGGTACAATGGCTCAGCCTGTAATCCCAACATGTTGGGAGGCCGAGGCTGGAGGATCAGCTTGAGCTCAGAAGTTCAAGACCAGCCTGGGCAACATGGTGGGATCCCATCTCTAGTAAAAATGATTTAAAAAAAAAAAAAAAAAAAAAGGCCGGGTGTGGTGGCTCACGCCTGTAATCCGAGCACTTTGAGGCCGGGTGGATTGCCTGAGGTCAGAAGTTCGAGACCAGTCTGGCCAACATGGTGAAATCCGGTCTCTATTAAAAATACAAAAAATTAGCCGGGCATGGTGGCATGACAGAACGAGACTGTCTCAAAAAAGAAAAAAAAAAGGCAGGCGTGGTCATACCTCTGTGTCCCCAGCTACTCAGGAAGCTGAGGTGGGAGGATCGCTTGAGCCCAGGAGTTCGAGGCTGCAGTGAGCTGTGGTCGCAGCCTTGCACCCAGCTTGAGGGACAGAGCGAGATCCTCTTATGAAAACAATAAAAATACAAAAATCGAGTTAGTCTCTCATACGTTTCCAACAAAGGAAAAAAAAACCCTTCCAAAACCAGGACTGGACCAGCAAGATGGGGAGACCACCTAAGCGGGGACCTCAAGAATCCTCGGTAGCAGAGGCTGGACGAGGTATGACCCCGACACGGAGCACCCACGCCCACCCTCTGCTCTCCTCACCTCCCCCTCCTCCCTACGGGCCGCGCGTTCAGGCCGGCGGCCGGCTCCCCGACCCCGACACCCCACCGCAAGTCGGTCAGGGAGGCTTCGGCATCCCAGCCGCCGCTCCCACCGCTCGGGACCCATCCCCGACCTGGGGGGTGCTCCAGGGCGCCTCGGGGCTCGCGGCTCTCGGGCTTCCTCGGCCGGTAGCCATAAACGCCCCGCTCGGTCTGGTAGCTGCGCCAGAGGAGAGGGGGGGCCCGGCCAAGGCCCCGTCGTGCTGCAGCCACAGTGGCCGAGGCCATGTCCACCAGGTCTCCAGGCCGGGAAGCGGAAGCGAGAGGCCCAGAGGGTCCCACCGGGCCTTGGGAAATCCGGGACTCGCCACCAGGAGGCCGGAGCCCCGCCCACAGACAACGCCCCCACACCTGATTGGCCGAGGGGCCGGATCCTTTAAGCCAATCCGAGGCAACGGCACAAGCAGCGAATCACGCCCAGGATTGGGGCGGGACCCCAGGGCGGTGCGGGCGGCTGAGAGTGTCCCGCCGGGCGATACCTGCTCCTGATACAAAACTGGATGTAGCTGAAGCGCCTGCAGTCTCCCGCCAGGAATGTTCAACCATCACGCCTCTGCCCAACCGCATAGACACAGTCTAGGTGGTCTGTTACAGAAAGGACTAATTACCCCTGTAACCACAGGGTGGGTGGGAAGTGACTGGGACTGAGACCAAGGGACACAAAAATGAAAGGTTATTTGGGGCAGCTAGAAAATCAATATCCCTTTTTTTTGTTTGTTTTCTTTCTTTTCTTCTTCTTCTTCTTTTTTTATTATTTATTTTATTTATTTATTTATTTTTGAGACCGAGTTTCGCTCTTGTTACCCAGGCTGGAGTGCAATGGCGCGATCTCGGCTTACCGCAACCTCCGCCTCCTGGGTTCAGGCAATTCTCCTGCCTCAGCCTCCTGAGTAGCTGGAATTACAGGCACGCACCACCATGCCCAGATAATTTTTTGTATTTTTAGTAGAGACGGGGTTTCACCATGTTGACCAGGATAGTCTCAATCTCTTGACTTTGTGATCCACCCGCCTCGGCCTCCCAAAGTGCTGGGATTACAAGCTTGAGCCACCGCGCCCGGCCTATTTTTTTATTTCTTAAGAAATATTAAGAGAGGCCGGGCGCGGTGGCTCAAGTCTGTAATCAAAGCACTTTGGGAGGCCAAGGCGGAAGTCAGGAGTTCGAGACTAGCCTGGCCAACATGGCAAAACCCTGTCTCTACTTAAAATATAAAAATTAGCCGGGCGTGGTGGCAGGTGCCTGTAGTCCCAGCTACTCAGGAGGCTGAGGCAGGAGAATTGCTGAAACCCGGGAGGTGGAGGTTGCACTGAGCCGAGACCACGCCACTGAACTCCAGCCTGGGCAACAAGAGCGAAACTCCTTCTCAAAAAACAAGAAACAAATAAAAAAGAAACAGTAAGAAAGAAGGAAATAGAGTAAAGGGAGCAGAGAAGAAAGTGATAGGAGTCCAAAGAAATTGGACATGAACTATTAAAGCAGCGTAGAGACATTCAAGATTGGCCGGGCGCAGTGGCTCATGACTGTAATCCCAACACTTTGGCAGGCCCAGGTGGGCAGATCACCTGAGGTCAGGAGTTCCAGCCTGGCCAGCACGGTGAAAACCCATCTCTACAAAAAATACAAAAATTAGCCAGGCATGGTGGCACTTGCCTATAATCACAGCTATTTGGGAGGCTGAGGCAGGAGAATCACTGGAACTCAAGAGGCGGAGGCTGCAGTGACTCACGACTGTGCCACTGTACTCCAGCCTGGGTGACAAAATGAGATTCTGTCTCAAAAAAAAAGCAATATCCTCCATTGGTCTGTCTCTGAGTCTCCCAAATGATTCTTTTCTGTGGCATACCTTTAACTTTGCCAGTATGGTAGGGGAGAGAGACTGCATCATTACCTGGTCAGCTATGCTTCCTTCCAATAAGCTATACCCCAAACTCCTAGGAATATTATACATACAAGTCCCAGGCATCTTTCTTCCTTACTCATTCAACCAGTATACTCATAAAGCACTCTGCCAGGTTACAAGGTGCCATTTCTGCCCCTAGTCCCAGTCTAGCTGTATATAGAACTCAACACACAGGGTGACAGATTCTATGATGCAGGCACGTGTAGGTGCCCCCTGCAAGCACAGCTACAGTAGTTGGGGACCCCTTTGGTCCGCACTTCGGCAGTCTCCTCATCTTGCTATTTTGGATCTGGTTTTGGAAGGGGTTGCCTTTTTTTTTTTTTTTGAGACTGAGTCTTACTCTGTCACCCAGGCTGGAGTGCAGTGGCGCAATCTCGGCTCACTGCAACCTCCATCTCCTGGGTTCAAGCAATTCCCCTGCCTCAGCCTCCCAAGTAGCTGGGATTATAGATGTGCACCACCACACCCAGCTAATTTTTTGTATTTTTAATAGAGACGGGGTTTTATCATGTTGGCCAGGCTGGTCTCCAACTTCTGATCTCAAGCGATCCACCCACCTTGGCCTCCCAAAATGCATTACAGGTGTGAGCCACCGTGCCTGGTTGGGCTCGTCTTTTAATCCTTGGTCGTGAATCTGTGGGAACCTAGCTCTTTGGACAGGTGGGGCTGTGGGAAAAGGAAATTTCTGAGATCTGAGTGTGTTACAGGAACCTCCAAGTGGAAGGGACATTAGAACAGAATCTTGAGGCATGAGGAGTTAGGCAAATGCACAAAGACAAGAGCAAAATGAGGAAGGTGGCAGTGACGAGCAGATATGGGATAACTGGATGATTCAAAGAGCTTTGAGCAGAAAGGAGTGGGTAATTACAGGATCAATGTCCCTGGAGCTGATCGCAATGAAAAGATAAGTCTTAGTCAGGGGCATGGGTATTGTATATGGTATAAGAAAAGGAAAGGCAGGGAATCAAATCAGGGGATTTGATCATGGAAGGATATGGGAGTTCTTTTCTGCTTCTAATTTTGGTGAAAAAGCAAGATTAGCAGCTGAAAGAGGGAGTGAGAAGATATGGGAGGAGGTTTGAAAGGGAAGAGACCATTGGGAGCTGATGGGCTGGGAAAGTGGATGCAGTGGGAACAGCCATGTTTTGGGGGTTGCCAACAGCCCACTGAGGCTTCAAGACCAGTCAGAATGGTTGCAAGTTTTTCTCCAGATACATTCAATTCCTTTTGCAGGTACAGAGCAGAATAGAGTCGAATTTAACCAGTACCGGGTTTTGCTTAGCAAATGTAATGAAGACATGAGGCAAGGGACTATTCACAGCCCTGAGCCGTAGAATCTATGCTGGAGCAGGGGACAACAGAAGGGAGGTTGATACTAAAAAAATGATAGAGCCAGTGGATTGAGGGTAACAAGAGGCAGAGGGTTGAAGTGAAGACACTAGTGTGAGTGAACTGGTGGTCAGATGGTGGGATGCCTGACACTGAGTTTTTTTTTTTGAGGAAGAGTCTTGCTCCGTCGCCCAGGCTGGAGTGCAGTGGTATGATCTGGGGTCACTGCAACCTCCACCTCACAGGTTCAAGTAATTCTCCTGCCCTGCTTCCCAAGTAGCTGGGATTACAGGCACCTGCCACCATGCCTAGCTAATTTTTTTTTCTTTTTTTTTGTATTTTTAGTAGAGGTGGAGTTTTGCCATGTTGACCAGCCAGGTCTCAACTCCTGACCTCCGGTGATCCACCTGCCTTGGCCTCCCAAAGTGCCAGGTTTACAGGTGTGAGCCATCGCACCAGCGAAACTGAGATTTGGTATGGAAGGTGGACATTGGTACTACAGGGAGAGAAACCCCTTCTTGAGGCCTGTGAACCTCAGGTGAGAATCCTTATGTAGATTGGCGAAGTTCAAAATGTTTCTAAAAGTTCAACAGCACGCTGTGTTGGTAAAGGTATGGGCCATAGGTACTCTCATCCATTCTTGGTAAAAATGTAAAGTGGTACAAACTCTATAGAGGGCAGACTGTCAATATCTTATGAAATTAATAAAAATACATTGTTTGACCCAGCAGTTCCACCTTTAGGAATTCATACAAAGAGCAGACTTTCATGCACACATTCACACACAATTTCATTCATATTCATTGTAGCATTTTCTATAATTGAAATAAAAGATTGTGAGCACCTAAATATAAAAAAATTGGGGATTAAATAAAAGTCCTCTAAGACAGAATACTATAGAGTTGTAAAATAGAATAAATCATGGCAGGTACAATGGCTCACACCTATAATCCCAATACTTTAGGAGGTTGTGCTGGGAGAATCACTTGAGGCCAGGAGTTCGAGACTAGCCTGGGCAACATAGGGATACCTCATCTCTACAGAAAATAAAAATAAATTAGGGGGGTGTGGTGGTACACACCTGTAGATTCAGCTACTCAAGAGGCTGAGGTGGGAGGATCAGTTAAGCCCGGGAGGTCCGGGCTGCAGTGAGCCATGATCACACTACTGAACTCCAGCCTGGGAGACAGAGGAAGAACCTGTCACAGACACACACACACACACACACACACACACACACACACACACACACAAGTATATATATATATGGTCACAGAGTCCTCTGCTGAGAACCTACAGTGGAAGAGTGTCCTTGTTATGTCCTTACCTGGTTGGATGCAGTCTTCACATTTTTATTTGTTTGTTAAGCAAAATATCCTTGTTGGCAAAGTCCCATATGAAATATAAAATGCAGTATTTTTCTAAGATGGAGTTTAATGAAGGGTTGCTCTA
>CAUYOR010188391.1:0-11034 GCA_963573925.1 Callimico goeldii
TGCCAAGAGATCTGCTGTGAGTCTGATGGGCTTCCCTTTGTGGGTGACCCGACCTTTCTCTCTGGCTGCCCTTAGCATTTTCTCCTTCATTTCAACCCTGGTGAATCTGATGATTATGTGCCTTGGGGTTGCTCTTCTTGCTAAATATGTTTGTGGTGTTCTCTGTATTTCCTGGACGTGAATATTGGCCTGCCTTGCTAGGTTGGGGAAGTTTTCCTGGATAATATCCTGAGGAGTATTTTCCAGCTTGGATTCATTCTCTTTGTCACATTCATGTACACCTATCAAACATAGATTAGGTCTCTTCACATAGTCCCACATTTCTTGGAGACTTTGTTTATTCCTTTTTGCACTTTTTTCTCTAATCTTGGCTTCTCATTTTATTTCATTGAGTTGATTTTCGACTTCTGATATCCTTACTTCTGCTTGGTCAATTCGGCTGTTGAAACTTGTGCATGTTTCACGAAGTTCTCGTCTTGTGTTTTTCAGCTCCTTCAATTCGCTCATATTCCTCTCTAAGTTGTCCATTCTTGTTGTCATTTCCTCAAATATTTTTTCAAGGTTCTTAGTTTCTTTGCATTGAGTTAGAACATGTTCTTTTAGCTCACAGAATTTTCTCATTACCCACCTTCTGAAGTCTGATTCTGTCATTTCATCACACTTATTCTCCATCCAGCTTTGTTCCCTTACTGGTGAGGCATTGTGGTCCTTTTTAGGAAGCAAGGTATTCTGATTTCAGGTGTTTTCGTCCTTTTTGTGCTGATTTCTTCCCATCTCTGTGGATTTATCCACCTGTCGTCTGAGTAGTTACTTATTTTCTGAATGGGTCTCTGGGTGGACGTCCAGATTGTTGATGAAGAAGTATTTCTGTTTCTTAGTTTTCCTTCTAACAGTCTGGCCCCTCTGCTGTAGTACTGCTGAGGTCCACTCCAGGCCCTGTTTGCCTGGGATACACCTGTAGCAGCTGTGGAACTGTGAGGGTTGCTACCAGTTTCTTCTTCTGCTATCTTTGTTTCTGAATGAAGCCCACCAAATGTCAGTCTAATCAGTCCTTGTGAGGTGACTCTTTAGATATACAGAAGTCAGGGTGCTGGCTGAGGAGACTGTCTGTACTTTATACTTGAGGAGAGAGTCTGTACTTTATAGGAGCTCAAGTGCTGAGCTGTGAGCTCCGTTGTTCATTCTGGGCTGCTAGGCAGGTAAATTTAAGTCTGCTGCAGCAGGACTCATAAAGCCCCTTTTTTCCCTCAGGTGCTCTCTCCCGGGGAGTTAGGGCTTTATTTATGAGTATCTGTTGCACTGTTCTGCCCAGCAAGGAGGCAGTCTAATCACTGCCTGCCTGTAGTGGCTATGCTGAGCTGCCATGGGCTCCACCCTGTTGCCATGGGCTCC
Organism: Callimico goeldii; assembly: GCA_963573925.1. Lineage (NCBI taxonomy): Eukaryota > Metazoa > Chordata > Mammalia > Primates > Cebidae > Callimico > Callimico goeldii. The sequence continues at coordinate 1,393 of CAUYOR010188391.1, forward strand.
ACCCTGCTGTCGCAGGATCCACCCTGCTGCCGCGGGCTCCACCCTGCTGCTGTGGGCTCCACCCTGCTGTTTTGGGCTCTACCCTGCTGCTGTGTATAATTCCCTGTAGTCCTGTTTATATGGGTGTGGTTAGAGTTGCTGTGGTGATGGTGGCCCACCTCTGTAGTGGCGGACTCTCTCTGTTATGGCAGGTTGCCTCAGTAAGGGCGGGTTGCCTCGGCAATGGCAGGCTTTGTCAGCAATGGCTGAGTACCTCTATACCTGGCTCCCTGACTCAGAGCCCCCCTTTTTTTTTAAGTTGAGTGGTTGACTCTCTCCCAGATGTTCCAGTTGCCTGCTGCAAGGGCACCAGGATCTGTGCAATTTCCCATGCAGCATCCCACTGCACCGACTGGAACAATGTTTCTGCCCGGGAATCCTCTGGCCTGGCTTTCTGTTTAAGTCCCATTTAATCAGATGAATGTGCTAATCTGCCTTCTGAAATCTCCAATTGCTGATTTAACAGGGCAACCAAACCAGTGTATTTTGTATGGAGTGCCGCTGCGCTGAGGTCCCCAGCTCAAACAGCCGCACTGGCCCAAACAGCCATGCTGGCAGCCCGTGGGGCTCCTACACCTGGGAATCTCCTGGTCTCTGGGCAATAAAGATCCGTCTGGAAATGTGGAGTCCACTCACCATCTGTGCTTTTACTGGGAGCTGCAATCCTCAGTTGGTCCTACAGCACTATCTTCTCCACGTTTAAGTGTAGAGTTTTATTAGCTTTCTCTTAACTTGTTTGTTAATTTGCTGTTGTTGTTTATTCAATTAAAGTTATGTTGTGAACACTTTAAAATAATAGGTTATAAGATACTATTTGCAAACCTCATGGTAACATCAAGTCAAAAATATATAGCAGGTATTCAATAAAAAGCAAGAAATTAAAACATACCACCAGAAAATAGTTACCTTCACAAAGAGGAAGACAGGAAGAAAAATAAATAGGAATAATGAGAAGGGTTAATTTTACAAGACGATATATAACAATTTTAAAGATATATGCACTCAACACTGGGGCACCCACATTTATATAGCAAAAATTAATAGAGATGAAAAGGAATATAGTCCCCAATGGAATAATAGCTGGAGACATTAACACCCACTTTTATCATCAAACACATCATCCAGAAAGAAAATCAACAAAGAAACATTAGACTTAATCTGCATTATAGACAACATAAACCTAAGAGACATTTGCAGAAAATTTCATCCAAGAGCTGCAGAATACAGAATACACAGTCTTCTCCTCATCCCATCAATTGTTGTCAAGAAAAAACCATGGGTTTTACCAAAAAAAAAAAATCTAAAAACATTTAAAAAGTTGAAATAATACCTAGCATCATCTTGAATAATAGTGGAATAAAACTAGAAATCAATACAAGAGAAATTTTGGCAACTCTGCTAACATATGTAAGTTAAGCAATATGCTTTTGAATGACAAGTGGATCAACAAAAAAATTTTAAAGAGAAACCCTAAAATTTCTCATAACAAATGGAAATGGAAACACAATTTCTTGAACACAGCAGATGCACTACTAAAAAAATTATAGCCATAAGCACCTCTGTCAAAAATGTAACAAAACAATAAATGCTTAGGGAATACTCTATTTATCATAATATAATTACTGCTTATTGTGTGACTCTATCAAAGCATCTCATGTACCCAACAAAAGCATACATCTACTATTTACTCACATTTTTTTTAAATTAAGAATGAGAAATACTAGGCCAAAATGGTGGCTTATGCTTGTAATCTCAGCCCTTTGAGAGGCTAAGGCAGGCAGATTAGCTGTGGTCAGGAGTTCAAAACCAGACTGGTTAACATGGAGTAACTCCATTTCTACTAAAAATATGAAATTTAGCCAGTTTGGTGGTAGGCTTCTGTAATCTCAGCTACTCGAGAGGGTGAGGCAGGCTTGAACCAAAGATGTCTAGGTTGCAGTGAGCCAAGATGTGCCATTGCACTCCAGCCTGGGCAACAAGAGTGAAACTCTGTCTCAAAAAAAAAAAAAAAAAGAACTAGAAAAATTTCAACTAAACAATGGAAAACCAAACGCAAAATAAGTAGAAGAAAAGGAATAATATAGATAAGAGTAGAAATAAATAAAATGGAAATAAGAAAATAATACAAAATATCAACAATATAAAAAGTTGTGTTTTAGAAGATAAGCAAAGTAGAAAAATCATTAGCCAGTCTACCTAAGAAAAAGAAAACTCAAATAAAATCAGATGTGAAAAAGTAGATATTACAACTGATACCACAAAAATTTAAAGGATGATTAGAGGCTATAATTAGCAACTATATGCCAATAAATTGGAAAATCAAGAAAAAATGGACAAATTTCTAGATGCATAGGACCTACTATAATTAAACTTGAAGAAATAAGAAACCTTAACAGACAAATAATAAGTAATGAGATTGAAGCTGGAATAAAAATCTTCCATCAAAGGAAAGACCGCGACCTGATAGCTTCACTCTTAAACAGCACTGAACACTTAAGAAACACCAATACTAATCTTAATGAAAATATTCTGAAAAATAGTGGAATAAATATTTTCAAACTCATTTTATGAGGTTAGTATTACTTTGATTCCAAAACCAGAATAGGAACACATCAAAAAATCTATAGGCCAATATACCTGATGAACATTAATCCTGAAACACTCAACAAAATACTAGCAAACAAAATTCAGCAATATATTACAAGAATCATTTATTGAAACCTAGTGGGATTTATCTCAGAGATGCAAAGATGGTTCAACATATGCAAATCAATCAATGTAATACATCATACCAAAAGACTGTAGGACAAAAAACATTTGATCATTTCAATTGATGCTGCAAAGGCATTTTACAAAATTTAATATTTTTTCTTGAGTAAAAAAATCTCAGAAAAACATAGTATAGAAGGAACACATATCAACACTGTAATAACCATATACAACAGCTCCATGTCTGGTATTATACTAAATGAGGAACAACTAAAAGCTTTTCTTCTAAGATGAGAAACTGAGAAGTATGCCCATTATCACCACTGCTATTCAATATAGTACTGAAAGTCCTAGGTAGAGCAGTCAGACAAGACAAAAAAATCCAAATTGGAAAGGAAGGAGCCAAATAATCTTTGTAGATAATACAATCTTGTAAAACTTAAAGTCTCCACCAAAAAATATTAGAATTAATAAACATATTTGATACAGAAACGCTACTGAAATCAGTAGCATTTCTATATGCTGAGGAAAAAATCTAAAAAATTATATAAACAACCCCATTTATAATTGCTAGAAATAAAATTAAATTCTTATGGATTAACTTAAGCAAAAAAAAGGGGAAATATATCTACAATGAAAACTATAAAATTTTGTTGAAAGAATTTGAAGAAGATACAAAAAACAGATATTTCATATTCATGTATTGGAAGACTCATATTGTTAAAATGTTCATATCACACAAAGTTATCTATAGATTCAATAAAATTCTTATCAAAATACCAATAACATTCTTCACGGAAACACAAAACAAAATTCTAAAATTTGCATTGATTTACAAAAGGTTCAGAATAGCCAAACCTGAGCAAAAAGAACAAAAATCACATTACCTGACTTCAAGTTATGCAACTAAACTATAGCAATGAAAACAGCATGGTACTTGCCTAAAAGCATGCACATAGACTAATGAACAGAATAGAGAATTCAAAAGTAAATTTGGGGTGAAGATCTAAGATTGCTGATTAGGCAAAATTCCAGCACACAACACCCAGTGAGAGAGATGCAGAAATCCAGAGACCTCCTAGTTCCAACTGAGGTACCAGGTGCATTTCAACAGGTCTGGTTCAATGGTGAGCAAAGCTCACTCAGGGAAGACTGAGGTGGGGAGGGGTGCTACTTCACCCAGAAAGTGCATCTGAATGATGAGTCGGAGGCTCTCCCTCTGGCACTCTGAACCAGATACAGCACTTCCCCCAGAACCTCAGCAATACACAGAACAGGGGATATTTGCCAGTTCAAGCACAGGGAATTACAAGTGCTAAATTGAATAAGAGCTTGCGGACTGAGCTTTCTCCCCCTCCTCCCACCCAGAGAGAGAGGGAGCTGTAAGTGGGAGCAGCTGGGCTCGCCCCTACCCCTTGACCAGAGAGAGAAGAAGTTGAAAGAGGAAGATGGCCGGGTGTGGCTGGGTGGGTCCCTCCCCTCCCCTACAAACCCCAGAGGGCTGAAGTTCTGACTCTAGTGGGTTGCACAGCCAATGCCACAGTCTAAGATGAACCCTGAATGATCCAGCCCAGTGGAGGAAGGGCACAACTCACCACTAGAGGGGTGGGACTGGGCTACATGTTTTATCAAAAAACACATGAAGCCTACATAGCAACGGGACAGCGTTCTTGACAAGCCAGCAGCCCTTACAGGTCAGCGGAAGAGGTGGGCCTAATCTCCCAGTATAAACAAAAAAGAGGCAGGAAGCTTCCCCAGTAACCTGAAGGAGTCCTTAGAAACCCAGTAGCGCCTCCACAGGCAGACAAGCGACCTCATCAATAGCTCACTGACATCACAGCCAGGTAAATCCACAAAGATGGGGAAAAACCATCCCAAAAAAGATGAAAACATCAAAGACCAGATCACCTCTTCTCCGTCAAGGGATCACAACTCCTCAACAATACAGGATCACAACTTGACAGAGGAGTACAATGAATTGACAGAAACAGGCTTCAGAAGGTTGACAATAAAAAAATTTTCTGAGTTAAAGGAACACATTCTAACTCAATGCAAAGAAACCAAAAAACTTGAAAAAAGGTTAGACATATGCTAACTAGAATAACCAGCTTAGAGAACATAAAAGACTTGATGGAGTTGAAAAACACAGCACAAGAACTACGTGAAGCAAACACAAGTTTTAATAGCCAAATCGATCAAGCAGAAGAAAGGATGTCAGAGATTGAAGATCAACCCAATAAAATAAAAAAGGCAAGACAAAAGAAAAAAGAGTGAAAAGAAATGAACAAAGCCTCTAAGAAATATGGGATTATGTGAAAAGACCTAGTCTATGCATGATTGGTGTACCTGAATATGATGGGGAGAATGAATCCAAGCTGGAAAACACACCTAAGGATATTATCCAGGAGAACTTCCCAAGCCTAGCAAGGCAGTCCAAATTTTAAATTTAAGAAACACAGAATTTCACAAAGATATTCCTCAAGAAGAGCAACCCCAAGGCACACAATCATCAGATTCACCAGGCTGAAATGAAGGAAAAGATGCTAAGGGCAGCCAGAGAGAAAGGTCAGGTCGCACACAGGGGGAAGCCAATCAGACTCACAGCAGATCTCTCTGCAGAAACCCCACAAGTCAGAAGAAAGTGGGGGCCAACATTCAACACCCTTAAAGAAAAGAACTTTCAACCTGGAATCTCATAACCAGCCAAACTAAGCTTCATAAGTGCAGAAGAAACAAAATCCTTTATGGACAAGCAATTATTGAGAGATTTTGTCACCACCAGACCTGCCCTATAAGAGCTCATGAAAGAAACACTAAGCATGGAAAGGAAAAAGTACCAGTCACTGCAAAAACAAACCAATCAGCAAAGACCAAAAATGCAATGCAGAAAATGAGTCAACTAATGGGAAAGAAAACCAGTCAGTAACAAAATGGCAGGATCAAATCTACACATAACAATATTAACATTGAATGTAAATGGCCTAAACACCCAAATCGAAAGACACAGACTGGCAGACTAGATAAAAAGTCAGAACACATCAGTGTGCTGTATTCAGGAAACCCATCTCACATGCAAAGACACACATAGACTCAAAGTAAATGGATGGAAGAAGATTTACCAAGCAAATTGAGAGGGAAAAAAAGGAGGGGTTGCAATCCTAGTCTCTGATAAAATGGATTTCAAACCAACAAAGATCAAAAGAGACAAAGAAAGACACTACATAATGGTAAAAGGATCAATCCAACAGGAAGAGCTAACTATCCTAAATATATATGCCCCCAAACAGGAGCACCCAGATACATAAAGCAAGTTCTTAATTACCTAAAACGAGACTTAGACTCCCACACAGTAATAATGGAAGACTTCAACACTCCACTGTCAATATTAGACAGATCAATGAGACAGAAAATTAACAAGGATATCCAGGACTTGAATACAGAGCTGGATCAAGTGGACTTAATAGACATGTACAGAATGCTCCACCCCAAGTCCACAGAATATACGTTTTCCTCAGCACATTTCACTTACTCTAAAATTGACCACATCATTGGAAGCAAATCACTCCTCAGCAAATGCAAAAGAACAGAAATCATAACAAACAGTATATCAGACCACAGCATAAGCAGACTAGAACTCAGGATAAAGAAACACACTCAAACTAGCACAACCACTTGGAAACTGAACAACTTGCTTCTGAGTGTCGACTGGATGAACAATGAAATGAAGGCAGAAATAAAGATGTTCTTCAAAGCCAACCAGAATGAAGCTACAACTTACCAGAATCTCTGGGACACCTTTAAAGCAGTGTCGAGAAGGAAATTTATAGCAATAAATGCCCACCAGAGAATAGAGGAAAGATCTAAAATCGACACCCTATCATCAAAATTAAAGAGCTAGAGGAGCGAGATCAAAAAACTCAAAAGCTAGCAGAAGACAATAAATAACTAAGATTGGAGCAGAACTGAAGGAGATAGAGACACAAAAAAAAAACCTTCAAAAAAATCAATGAATCCAGGAGCTGGTTTATTGAAAAGATCAACAAAATAGACAGGCTGCTATCCAGATTAATAAAAAAGAAAAGGACGAAGAATCAAATAGATGCAACAAAAAACGATGAAGGGGATATCACCACTGATCCCACAGAAATACAAACTACCATCAGAGATTACTACAAACAGCTCTACTCACATAAACCAGTAAACCAGGAAGAAATGGATAAATTCCTAAACGCTTGTACTCTACCAAGACTAAACCAGGAGGAAGTTGAAACCCTGAATAGACCAATAACAAGGGCTGAAGAAGAGGCAGCAATAAATAGCCTACTAACCAAAAAAAGTCCAGGTCCAGACGGGTTCACAGCCAAATTCTACCAGACCTACAAAGAGAAGCTGGTTCCATTACTTCTAAAACTGTATCAAACAATACAAAAGGAGGAATCCTCCCTAACTCATTTTATGAGACCAACATCATCCTGATACCTAAACCAGGCAGAGATTCAACAACAACAAAAAAACTTCAGGCCATTATCCATGATAAACATCGATGCAAAAATTTTCAATAAAATACTGGCAAACAGATTGCAACAGCATATAAAGAAGCTTATCCATTGTGACCGAGTAGGCTTCATCCTGGGGATGCAAGCCTGGTTCAACATATGCAAATTCATAAATGTAATCCATCACATAAATGGAACCAAAGACAAAAACTACATGATTATCTCAATAGATGCAGAGAAAGCCTTCAATAGAATTCAACAGCCATTCATGCTAAAAGCTCTCAATAAACTAGTTATTGATGGAACATATCATAAAATGATAAAAGCTATATATGACAAACCTACAGCCAATATCATACTTAAGGACAAAAGCTGGAAGAGTTCCCTTTGAAATCAGGCTCTAGACAAGAATGCCCTCTCTCACCACTCCTATTCAACATAGTATTGGAAGTTCTAGCCAGAGCAATCAGGCACGAAAAAGAAATAAAGGTATTCAATTAAGGAAGGAGGAAGTCAAACTGTCTCTATTTGCAGATGACATGATTCTATATCTAGAAGACCCCATCGTCTCAGTCCAAAATCTCCTGAAACTGATAAGCAACTTCAGCAACGTCTCAGGATGCAAAATCAGTGAGTAGAAATCACAAGAATTCCTATACACCAATAACAGACAAACAGAGAGTCAAATCAAGAGCAAACTGCCATTCACAATTGCTACAAAGAGAATAAAATATCTAGGAGTACAACTAACAAAGGATGTAAAGGATCTCCTCAAGGAGAACTATAAACACGGCTCAATGAAATGAGAGAAGACAAAACAGATAGTGAAACATTCTATGCTCATAGGTAGGAAGAATCAATATTGTTAAAATGGCTGTATTATGCAAAGTAATCTATAAATTCAACACTATCCCCATCAAGCTACCAATGAGCTTCTTCACAGATCTGGAAAAAAACACTTTAAACTTCATATGATATCACAAAGGACTCCTCACAGCCAAGACAATCCTAAGCAAAAAGAACAAAGCTGGAGGCATCACATTCTCGGACTTCAAACTATATTTCAAGACTACACTAATCAAAACAGCATGGTACTGGTACCAAAACAAAGACATAGACCAATGGAACAGGACAGAGATCCCAGAAGAAACACCACACATCTACAACCATCTGATCTTTGACAAACTCAGCAAAAACAAGCAAAGGGGATAGGACTCCAGGTTTAATAAATGGTGCTGGGAAAACCGGCTAGCAGTGTGCAGAAAGCAGAAACTGGACCCCTACCTGTCACCTTACACTAAAATTAACTCCTGATGGATCAAAGATTTAAACATATATCCTATCACCATAAAAACACTAGAAGAAAACCTATGCAAAACCATCCAGGACATAGGCATAGGCAAGGACTTCATGACTAAAACACCAAAAGTAATGGCAATAAAAGTCCAGATAGACAAACAGGATCTAATTAAACTCCAGAACTTCTGTACAGCAAAAGAAACCATCATTAGAGCAAATCTGCAACCAAGACAATGGGAAAAAATTTTGCAATCTACCCATCTGACAAAGGGCTAATATCCAGAATCTACAAAGAACTAAAACAGATATACAGAAAGAAACAAACAACCTCATTCAAAAGTGGGCAAAAGATATGAACAGACACTTTTCAAAGGAAAACATATATGACACCAACAAACATATGGGAAAATGATCATCATCACTGGTCATTAGAGAAATGCAAATCAAAACCACACTGAGATGTCATCTCATGCCAGTTAGAATGGAGATCTTTAAAAAATCCGGAGATGACAGATGCTGGAGAGGATGTGGAGAAATAGGAACACTCTTACACAGTTGGTTGGCGTGTAAATTAGTTCAACCATTGTGGAAGACAGTGTGGCAATTTCTCAAGGATCTAGAAATAGAAATTCCATTTGACCCAGCAATCCCATTACTGGGTATATACCCAAAGAAGTATAAATCTTTGTACTATAAAGACACAAGCACACATATGTTCATTGCAGCACTGTGTACAATAGCAAAGACCTGGAACCAACCCAAATGCCCATCAATGATAGACTGGACAAAGAAAATGTGGTACATATAAACCAAGAATACTACACAGCCATAAAAAATGATGAGTTCACGTCCTTTGTAGGGACTTGGATGAATCTGGAAACCATCATTCTCAGCAAACTGACACAAGAACAGAAAGCCAAACACCACATGCTCTCACTCATAAGTAGGTGTTGAACAACGAGAACATGTGGACTCAGGGAGAGGAACATCACACACTGGGGGCAATTGGAAGGCTAGGGGAGAGACAGCAGTTGGTGGGGTGGGAGGGGAGGGTGGGGAGGAATAACACAGGAGAAATGCCAGATATAGTATGCACCTT
>CAUYOR010188392.1:0-18116 GCA_963573925.1 Callimico goeldii
GGTTTGGACCGGGGCCTTGGCCCTCAGGTCTTTTGCCTTGCCGTTTCGCCTCCTCCTCCTTTTTTTTTTTTTTTTTTTTTTTTTTTAAGATTCAGTCTCACTCTTGTCCACCAGGTTGGAGTGCAATGGCATGATCTTGGCTCACTGCAACCTCCACCTTTAGGGTTCAAGTGATTTTCCTGCCTCAACCTCCCAAGTAGCTGTGATTACAGGTGCATGCCACCATTCCTGGCTAATGTTTGTATTTTTAGTAGAGACAGGGTTTCACCATGTTGGCCAGGCTGGTCTCGAACTCCTGACCTCAGGTGATACACCCACCTCAGCCTCCCAAAGTGCTGAGATTACAGGTGTGAGCCACCGCGCCTGGCCTCCTGCTTCTTAATGAGAAGAACAGGAGGGCCAGCCTGCCTCCGACTCCGGCCTAGCAGTTGGGATGATGTGTAGTTTGTTTCTGTTTCACAAACATTTGCAGGGTCTGAACTCTATGCACATTCTCCCCAATTGCTGGGATATTTCTGTCCCTGGGACACAGAGTTGTCCTTAGAGTCTAGTGGGGTCAGGCTGCCGTGGAGCAATGCCTGGTTCCTGCCATAGGCCAGGAAGGGGGAGCTCACAGGCTTACTTGCCCTCCTACGGGAAGCATGGCCTTTCCTTCTTTACAGTTGCTGCTGTGGCCTGCTCTGACTGAAGCTGCCCTTGAGCCTCTGCTTCAGAAGGGCAGGAGAAGAGGCTGTGGGCAAGGGGAGGAATTGTGGCAGCTGGGGGTTCCCCCACCACTACCACCCTGACCTGCCATCTTCTCTCTGTAGCTTCCTGCTGGCCTGCAGTGGGCTTGTCACTGGAAGTGACCACTGAGACCAGTGCCTCTGTCTGGAAACAAGTATGCCTCTGGGGCCTTGGCCCGAACGGGTCCATTTAGATGATTCTTTTAGTGTAGATCAGCCACTCAGTGCTTCCCATGCCTGGGCTTACACAGAAGCCAGTCAAGGTAGGGGTTGAGGTACTGAGCCAGGCTGGATTTGTGATCCACCTGGCAGGGTCTTGCCCTGGAAAGGCTGCCTGCTTCAGCCTTATCCTATGAACCGGCCCAGCTAGGTCCCTGAGCCACACACTAGTCAGCTGAGGGCCAGGTCCATGGTGTATTCCAATACAGGGTGAGGTGGCATGTGGGACCGGAGCCCCAGACCAGACTCAGGCGAGGACAGGGAGGCCAGGGCCACCTCCTGTAGGCACAGCTGGCAGTGGCTCGGCTGGCTGAGGGAGGAAACAAGATCTGGGAAGGGAATCCTTAAGGAGGGTGATTGGCTGGCATAGCTGCTGTGGGGTATTTATAGTCAGGGCTGCACAACTGGTTTCTCTTTAGCTGTGGGGCGTCAGTCCCTGTGCTGCTAGGCAGACTTCAGCCAGGACCAAGGAAAGCAGCCAATCACAGCAGGGGAAGCCCATTGCTGGGCAAGCTATTGGGGTGGGGCAGCGGGGTGAGGAGGTGGCTGGGCCCAAACACCTGCTGCTTGGAAAAGTTTGGAGCTCTCTAGTCTCTCCAACACCCTGCCAATGCCCCAGCCCAAGCAGTGCGCAGGGTAGCAAGAGGGGGAAAATGTGCCCTTCTGGATCAGCCCTGTGCTCAGCAGTGTTTGTGTGCACTCCACCAGCACATGCCATCAGTCGCTTCCTTCTCAGAGGGAAACCATGTAGTTCCCAGGGCTGGGTGCAGGCAGGTATAAGAAAAGGTCAGCTTCAGTACCTGCACCCAGCATCTCGACATCAGAAAACACAGAAAGAAACCAATTTTAATTTCTGCATGCATGCAAGCATGCCATTTGAAAAATAAATGAAATTTCGTTTTCATATGTTGGTGGAGTGGTGGAAGTGTCATTTTTTTCTGGGCTCAGGGCCTCTGTGGAGCTTCTCTCCAGCCCTGCATTTACCTGAAACTCCTAGTTCTCATGGAGGTTTTGCAAGAACTATTTTAATCATCCTCTATCAGCTGACACGCAGTGCTAAGATCCACTTCATGTCTTTTACTAGAGTCTTGTAATGGTCTTGTAATAGTCAATGTGTCACTTTGTGTTTTGTGATATTTTTCCACTAACCTTCTCCCAAATCAGAAACGCAGAAGATGGTAAAAATAGAATGAATTCAGTATATTTCACTCCTCTCCTGATGTAATAATATGCCTGTGAAGCCCTAAGATGAGTGTCAGACAGTTCAGGCAAGGTATAAGATAGCTGCAACCAACAAGGACTCTATGCTTCTTTGGTTCCACCTGTGGCTTGCTTGCCCACTCACCCACTCACACATGGCCTAGCAAGCCTGCTTTGCATGCCCTGGATGGCCATTTTTGTGGCTAACAGGGTCTGATTCTTATTAAAATTCTCAATAGCCCACAGCAGAGTTCTGTTAGCTACTTTAGTAGAGCTAAAGCTGGCACGTCTACCAGCTGATGGCCCATCTAGCAAGGTTGGGGAAGCCACTGCACCCATGCATGCCTATCAGTTAGGACACAGAGGGGTGCCTCCCTGGCAGTGGTATGGCAGGGGGGGTGTCTCAAGGACTTTTACCAAAGGCAGGGGACACAGGAAGATTCTTCACCTCCAGTGTGTTAGGACTCACCCGCAGTGCATTATGATTCCAATCATTTTAACGTAGCCCCCCTGAGGGCAGGGCTCTTGGGTACCTTGTTGACTGTTTCATTTCCAATACTTAGAATCATGCCTGGCACAAAGTAAGCACTATAGTCATTTGTGGACAGAATGAGTGAATGAATTCACTTGTAGAACTTCATCTTTCCCTTTCATTCTTGTCAGAGGGTAGAACATAGCAATTTAGTCCTAATAATTTGCAATCTTATTTCCCCATTTGTGTCATTGAGGGAGGTTCCTTCAGACTGCATTTAATAAGCCAGTCATTTGATTCCCAGGCCCACGTAGCTGGGGGCTGACAGAGTTTTCTACTGGGGCTCTGGGAGCAGAGGTTTGACCCCTATTGGAATCCTCACGTGCCCACTGTGCAATATCCCTGATGTTTGTCCCTGGAGGCTGGGTTAATAAACTCTAAAGGGAACAGAATAAAGTCCATTACAGTTGGCCCCTTAGTGTTCCCAGAGAGATCCTGGGCCTAGGGCAGCAGATGCCGGGCACCAGAGAAAAGAGGCTTTGGAAGCTGACTTCTTATTGTATTTAGGGTCCCAGGCCAGCAGAGAGCTATATACAATCCTTCTCAGGCTTCAAGTCATACTGACCGAAGGCAGATAACTGTCCTCTCTGTTGGGAAACATTTTCAAACGATGGATGGCTTGCACCACATAAGCAGCCTTGCCTCTCATGGGAGCATTCAAACCTCACCATCCCAAGGGATGTTAAGTCCTCCCCTACAGCTCAGCCAGCAAACAAATGGGTGCTCAAGTTCCTGACACTTCTTCAGCTACAGGCTCCAGGACAGCAGGGGACCTGACACCAGGGAACATTTCCCACAGTCACAGTGGCCCTAGAGGACTGGCTGGCTCAGGAGCAGCCACTATCTGTTCAGTGGTTGGAGGTCTAGGGCCAGTCTTCAAACAAGTGAAACCCAATCCTTCCAGTTATTATTCAATGTATTAAATCCTATAGGTTGACAGAAAAAAAGAGAATTTACCGTGCAGGTCATTTCCTTCTAATTTCTGCCATCTTCGGACTCCATTTCCAACGCCTTGGAATCCTGCAAAATAACAAGTTTCCCTGAGGTGGGAGACCCAGGGCAAGAGTAATGTACCAGTTGCAGACTTATCTTGGTTCTGGTAGAGCAGGTGGATTCTGGCTCTCTTGGAATCTGAGAGAGGCTGCCCATGAATAAGATGCACTTGAGGGAATGAATGCAACTCTCAAAATTCAAACCATTAGAAGTCAAAACAGTTTTCAAGGGCAGTAGGGTTGGTTATCAGGTTCATTTGGGGAGAATTTCTGTAGTACAGATGCCCATTTCCACTCCCACCTCTCCACTGCACACATATGAGAGCATTATTTTAGAAGTCACTTGCTATCTATGTTGCCTGCCTATTTCTGTATGTGCTGAATCACCCACTTTTAGAGTCTTGATATAAAGTGGGGGCAGTGGGCAGAGACCATCAATCCAATGGGAACTGAAAATGACGGTTGCCTGTTCTCTTGGCCTCCCTTGCAGCTAGAAGGTGGACACATATGGTCTAGCCATGGCCAATCAGAAGTACCTGTGTTCCACTCTGCCTTGGGACCTGGTGATGCAACAGGGAAGGGAAGGAAAGCTCTCACTCTGGCTGCGGCTGGAAGTGGTAGCCGCAAGGTCGAGTTCCTGGCACAGCATGGGGATACGTTCTGGCAGCAGGAGCTGCTGCAATAAAATTGAGATCCTGGCGCAGAAGGAGTATCCAGTGCTCCTTGGTGGCTGAGGAGGTTTCCTCAGCAGACCAGCTCTGTGGTGCTGCTTATGGCACTGTTCCTGGAAGCTCGGCCTCAAGTCTTATTCTCCAGCCCTCTCAACCACTCAGAGGCCACCACTCCCTTCTTAACACCCTTCTTTTCTGCAGAGTTCCCCATAGCCAGTGCCAGTGGCTTATAACTTGGAATCCTCATGACACACCTACAGAGTAGAATACACAAATCATGTAGACTTTTGGGATAAGACCTAAGACTTCAAAGCTCGTTGGGTCTTGCTGCAAGCAGCTGTAGGGTATATCCTCTGCCGCCGCAAGAGTATATGCACTCTACTTTCTGATAGGAGTTGAGGGATTTCAGGCACAGTTTGGAGAAGCACTTTTCCAGGGAAATGACTGGGAGGATGCTAGTGCCTTCAAGAAATGGGAGAGAACTGGCTCTGAAGCCTGAATTCCTAGTGACCTAGCCTGTTCACACTCTCCTTGTCTTCTTATCCCCCTGACTCTTTGCTTCCACAAGGTCACCAGCAGAAGAGCCACTGGTTACAGATTACTCCATCCTCTGCTTTGCAACAATAACTGAGCTCTTATCTTTTCTGACATGGAGCCTAGGCCCTCTTTTACATAGCCAAGGAAAATCCACTCTCTAGTGGAAGACCTGGAGTATGGAGGAGAAAGGAGGAGATATCTGGAAGTGAGCACGGGTTTGTTTTAGATCTTTTGCACCCAAGGGAGGCCTTGGAACAAGCCGATCTTTTTGGGCATTTTCCTCCCTTAGTCTGTGTTTCAAGGAATGGGTCTGCAAGCTGGCTTAGCCTGGGGTCTCCTGAGTATCATTGCTGCCTACCAGGCATCTAAAGCCATGCACTTTCCCTCTTCTCTAATCTGATTGTGAATAAGTGACACAGCTCTCTGCATTATCCTTCAAAGCATCTGTGAGAAACCGCCATGAGAAAATATTTGGAGAGAAAGATCAGCAGAAAGGGCCCAGCAATTAGGGATCTTTTTTTCTCTACCACAGTCATGAGTGTGAGTATATTAGTCTGGAGTCATGGTGAATTTGTGCTAGGTGTTGGTCACCTCTCAGGGCAGTCCTGATGCCTGGTATTTCTGGGGCTTCTCTGCATTCTTTGTCTCCTCTAGTGTCAGAGCCTTTCTTTTTTTTTTAAAGATGGCGTTTCACCATGTTGGTCAGGCTGGTCTTGAACTCCTGACCTCAGGTGATCTGCCTGCCTTGGCCTCCAAAGTGCTTCGATTACAGGCGTGAGCCACCACACCTGGCCTGTGTCAGAGCCTTTCAAGTGATGTGATCAGAGAGGATTGGGAGTAGGGGACTCCTGGGCCGACCTGGAACTAGGCCTCACCACACACTGGAGAAGGCCTTTTGGACAGTGGTACGTGTATTCAGAGCAGTCTCATTTCTATCGAGAAGTTGATGTCCTCTGCTGATTTTCTAACTACAAATACCCTGGGTGGGCCATTTCCCTTTCTCCCAACAGCAAGTCTGAGAACTAAAAAGTCAACCAATCCAAACAACTCCTGCTTCAGTCAGGAATCAGTCCTGAGACTAGAGCGCTGGTCAGTATACTCAGCCCTTCAGAATCGATTTCTTTCCCCGGCTTGCCTTCCCCAAGAGGTCCCCAGGGCTCTGGGCAGAGCTCCAGCCTATGTGTCTGGTAGTGGCAAGGACATCACAGCACCACTGCTTTAGCAAGGCAGGTGGAAGGTGGATCCTCAATGTGCACAGAGGCTCTGGGGACAGAAGAACCAGGGGCAGAAGCAGGAATTCCAAGGAGCTCCAGAGCTGGAGGAGAGGAGGGAGGCAGAAATCATTCTCCTGCATGGCTGCCAGGCCTAACTCCTAAAGAACTGGCTCACAGTCCGCCTGGTGCATCCTCACACCAGCCTCCGAGACAGCTTGTGATCCAGAACCCTGAGGCTCTCTGGTTTCTCAGGGGCTTATTTAACCTCCGCTGCACTCTATTCATATTGTGTTCTGTCGTCGGGAGAACAGAGAGGCTTGGATCCTGCTTTCCACAATCACTCTATAAACAGTCACTTTACCAATCTACAATTTGCAAATTTACCCAGAAAGTATGTAGGACAAGTAAACTTGATGGATAAGTTCAAGTGGAGACAGCAGGTTTCAAATCTTACCCTATCCAAACCTGCGTTCCTTTTATGCCTTTCATGCCTTCCATCTATAGGAGACTGGGAGAAAGTCTCAAGAAAGGAGAAACTGACGCTGTAAATCGTGCAAGGCCACACAGGGAGCTCCCATCTCAAAGTCTGACTCAGCACAAAGGTTTCCCTGCTTCGGGTGTGCCCTGCAGTGTGCTGTGAGGGGAGCAGGCCTCTGCTACCCATGAGTCAGGCCTAAGGCTCTGGCCCCGTTCCTCCAGGGTATCTTCCAGTTCTGCTCTATACCCGTCAGGGAGTGGCTCGGAGGAAAAAGACTCCCTGGGGTGACGGAAGCACCCACAGGCCTGCACAGGGAGTCAAACTGGGGCAATCACGGGGCTGTGCGTTGCCACGGGACTGCGCGTTGCCACGGGACGCTGGTGACACCGCGGGCAAGCGACGGCAGCCTTGGGGGAGAGGGTCAGGCTCGCTGACCTCGTTCGGGGGAGCAATGGGCGCCCCCCGGCGGGCGGCCCCTGTGGCGAGGAGACCGAGGTGCCGGGGGACGCGGGGACGTGGGTCGGGCGCGCGTTACCTCCTCGGCGCTGCAGCAGTGCGCTCGGATCCGCCTGCTGGTCTGAGTGCGTGCCCTGTGCGGCGCGGCGCTTCTCCGAGTGCACGATCAGCAGCATGTCGATAGACACGGCGTTGATGTCCTTCTTCAGCTCCATGGTGCCGCCTCCCTTCCGACCTGGGCGCCGCGGCCGCACGCTAGGCTGCTTGCACTGCAAATGGCCCCGTGCGCGCTGCTGCCCAACTCGGGAGAGGGCGAGGGCGCGGGAGAGGGCGCTCCCCCGCCGCTACAGCCGCCGGGCGCCGCGTTTTGCTGACTCTGCCAAACACGCCATTAGGGCCTGCCTGGGAGGGCACTACCCTAATGAAGCGGCTCTAAGTCACCTTTGAAAGGAAATCCCCGGGCCGAGCCTTGACCTGCACCGGGCCACAGTCGGCAGAGGCCCGCCAGCCCAGGGCCTCCCTCCCCTCTCCCCTGCCTCCTGCCCGGTGCACTTGGAGCGCTGGTCCTGAGCTCCAGGACTTCTCCGCGGGTTGAGCGCTGCCTCATCCCCACGGTCTCCAGGGGGTTCCCGAGAGGGCCCGGAGCCGACCTCCCACGAGAAGCCACTGGTAAATACAGAAATCCTACAGTGCTGTCAACACTGAGAGTTGGTTCAGGAAAAGGAAAGGCAACAAAGGGGTCCAGATTGAATTGCAAGATGTGCAAAAATTGACCAAGTTTTGACTTCAACCTCACTCATTCCCTGGGTGGGTTTTGGAGGTTGACAGCTCTCTCCCTAGGAGACAGTTGGGTGGGGTGTTGGAGTCAGGAGCTCCCCACCAATTACAGCCCCTCTAGAACTTGGAACATGCCCACTGAATATCAAGCTAACGATCCTCTTTGGTCTGAAAGCAAAGACTTAAAATCTCTATTCCTTCTGGAAGCCTGACTCCTGCCCTGTGGGGAAGGAGGGAGTGGGAGAGGAGGAGGCTGGGGCACAGGGAGCTGGACCTGAGAAGCCTTCTATTTTTAGCCCGGCCTGGCCTGCCCAGCCAACAGCAACAGGGGTTTGGCTGCAGGTCTCAGGAGTGTTTACAGAGGCTTCTGCCTGGTACCTCTGGGCACTATGGGCTCACCCTGCTGGGGACGCTTCTCTAATTCGGGTTTCTACTGTTAATAAATGGCCCGCACATGGAGGCCTGTGCTCTGGGAGCCTTCCCCACATTGGAGTGTATGACCCCCACCTTGTAGCATGGTCCTGAGAGCTCCCAGATCCTCCTGGGAACAGCCTGTGTCACACAGACTGCATTCCAGTACCTACTCCACCGCTTCCTAGCGGTGTGGCCTTTGACCAGTCATTTCCTGCCACCTTCTCACCTTTATCACTGGGTTAATAAAAATTTATCACATGGCTGCTGTGAGAATGGCATGAATGTAAGGCACCTGGTGGTCTTCAAATGCTAGCTGTCATTCTGACTTCATTTTAAGGGTGAGGAAAGGGACAGATGGAGTGATAAGTTACTGATGGAGTGGGGGAGCAGGAAAGATGTCATACCACACCCTAAGATTCTGAAGGTCCTCCCCCAATGTCTGTGGCTCAGAATTTGGTCCTATGTAAAGGCTGTCATTTGATTGCATTGCTACTCCCCCCTCACCCACTGGGCATCTGATGAAAGGAGAGGTTGTTAGCTTCCAGCAATGTTGAACTGGAGTCCCTAGAGAGCTGAGCCCATAGGCAGACAAGTGGAGATGGGTGGCTCCCAAGGCAGATTTCCTTCTGCTAAAGTGAGTCTTGTCCCATCTGCATGTGTGCAGGCATACACACATGCACACGCACATACACACACACGCATATGCACACACACCCCTACCTGGGAGGCTGGCTAACACTGCTCTCTATGTGACTGGGGAAGTAAGAACTATGAATTATGCAAAGCTCTTGGGGCACTGGAGATTGCTGAGGCAGATTTCAGGTCCCATAGCCTCTCCAACTGCCCTGGGCCAGTCAGTGTTGCCCAACCCCTTCAAGTGTCAGGTTGTCTGAAGGGCTGAAACCAACCAGAAGCCCATGTGCAGCACTCCTGATTGCTGGATGGGTCTGAGTGCTGGTGGTGGTGGGAGCTGAAGGCCCCTTTCCTTACACTTGCATTCCCATCTCCCAACCCTTGCTCTCCTGCTAGAAAGTGTCACTCCTAGGAACTTGCCAACTGTGGTGCCCTCTCCCAGAACTGCCTCTGGAGAAGGATATTCTGACCTCAGAATGTGCTGCCAGGGGTCTGGGGAGATGGTGTGGAGGCCTCCTGTCTCTCTGCTGTGTATGAAGACAGCCTCGGAGCAGGGTCACTCATCCTTGGCCCTATTGACATTTTGGGCCAGATAATTCGCTTTTGTGGGACTGTCCTGTACACAGTGGGATGTTTAGCAGCATCCCTGGCCTCTACTTATTAGATGCCCATCACATTCACTTCCCGATTGTGACAACTTAGAATGTCTCCAGACACTGACCAGTGTTTCCTTTGGAAAGAACTGCAGTGTGAACAATGCTTTGGAGCAAACTCCTGAAATTGGAGTCATCTCAGCTGCGGGAGATGCTGTTGACCCTGGCTCCTGATAACTGCCTGACACCTAGACCCTCTCCCCAGAGGTTTGCCCATGGCCATCAGTCCAGCAGCCTGGCTTCTGGGGCCTGCCAGGACCATAGATGAGATGCTCTTCCTAATGCTAACTCTAGTCCCATCCTTGACCTGGGTTGACCTAGCTGCTTCCCTTCTTCCCCACTATCCATTCCTGGGCTGAGGGAGACACCATGAAGAAGGTGATGTGGCTGAGGGCATTTGGATGTATCAGAAAAGCAGGAGAGACAAGGGAAGACTGGGGCTTTCATTCAGGCAGAGGCTGTATCCCTTCTGCTCAAACCCTTCCTCCAGCTGCTCACCCTATCAACAGGACAAATGGCAGGACCCCCAGCCTGCAAATCCCCACACCCTTTCTTCCTTTTTCCCTACCAAATCCATGGGTGCTTCAGCCAAAGCCATGCCCTCCACACCCCAAACACACCACACTAGCCCCTTCATCCTGCCACTCTCATGAATAAAAAAGATGCAAGGCTCTCTGTATCCTGACGTAAATAAATAAAATCTGCATCCTGTCTTAGCATCTGACACATCAGGGGCTTTCTCCATTCTTGAGCAAAACTTTATTTTAATCACAATGAGTGGGAAATTCCAGGATAAAGAAAGACAAAGAGCAGTCAAAATAACTGTATTGTCACCTTGTCAAATTTAACACTCACATACATCCAGCTGTCAGCAACCTGCATCCACTCCTTTGCTGGAAGGTGAGATTTGTCAGTTGTCTGAATGGTTCTGGGACCTGAGTTGGTTCTGCTATTTTGGAGATGAGTGTTCACCAGGGGCAGTGCTTACTCCTGGCAGTTGAAACCGTCACCAGAGAGGAGTGTGTTTTGACTCTCAGTTTTCCCTCAGAAGTAGTAGTTTTGCAGGGACCATCAGTCACAGCTGTCTTGAGATTCTAAGAGGCAAGTTTCTCTTTTCTCTATAGAGGTAGAGTAAGTAAGCCAATGCGAGAAAGACTTTTGGCAGGGAATTTTCTCCACTGATGCCATGGGGAAGAGGCACACAGAGTGGCATGACTTGGCGAAGGGTAACAGACCAAGTCCCAGTCTTCTAACTCCCTCAGCCTCCCCTGAGATGGGTGAATCTTTATACCGGGTACTGGATACTTTTCCCAGAAACCTTTCTGCAACCAGTATAAGCTTCTTGTGGCCTCTTGACCAGCCTGGCTTAGCTTGCTTCTGCTTCTGAGCCTTTGCTATTGCTATGACTTCTGCCTGGAAAACCCCTTTGGACTTCCCTGGCAAGTCCAGTCTAGGCATCCTTCCAGACCCTGTGGGGAGGGTCTCATGACTGTGGTTTCATAGTTGGAGGGTGGGTATAGAAGGAACTGGAGCCATTCCCTCCTCTCTACCATGAAGCTTTCCTGGATACCCCAGTCCTTGGAGCTTCTGGGGAATGCCAGTTCTCTGTGGTGCCTCTTTTTACAATCCTGATAGTTAATTTGGAAGCTCACCTCTGCTCTTGTCCCATACCCACCAAATTTGGAAAACATATCAATCCCCTCTGGAGCAGTTATGCCAGGCAAACCTGTTTCCAGACACGGTCTCCTAGCAGGGTGATATTGAACAATGTACTTAACCCCTCTCTGAGCCTCATTTTCCTCATCCATCAAGTGGGTGAGGGTGTTGATGGGATTAAATGAGATAAAGTACTTAGCTATGGGTAGTTATAGCTATGGCAACTTCCTGTCAGACCCCCTGCTGGGTCCTGCTCTGGGGAAGGTCTCATGGATGTGGTTTCACAGTTGGAGAGGGGGTGTAGAAGGAACTGGAGGCATCCCTGACCTCTCATGTTGCCTTCCTTCCTGTATCACTGCTCTATGGCCACTGTTCTACCATCACAGAGAAACTCAGTGAGCCACAGAATCCATTCCTTGAACTGACATCAGATCTGTGTGGCTGCAGCCTGTTTGGCAGGAGTTACGGCATGGCATGGTTCTGCTTCCTTCCCACCCTGATGGCACTTGTGAACTCTGTGTGCATTCGGTAGGATGCACCTTTATATTATCTCCATGTTATAGATGAGAGAACAGAGGCTTAGAAACCTGGGGTGACCTACTCAGGGTCTCACATATATCTCACAGATAGCAGGGGACACACAACCCTTGACACCCCACCCAACCCTGCGTACTCATGTGCTGACCAACACCTGCCCACTCCTGCCCTGTATGACCATAACATGCCCATGAGCCGAGGCTGCATAGTGCCCAGACCAAGGAAAAGATCAGCTGTCAGCTTGTGGAGAGCATGTTCTTAACAATCATTAGGAATACACCTTGACCTGGGGTTTCAAGACCTCTTTTGAGGTCCTTGGAAAAATTATTTGAGCTCAAGTCATGAGCTGGGCCTTTGGGGACAGATTTTACAGGCTCTGTGGCATCAGTTGTTTTGGGTGGGGCGGGAACTGTGGCAGTGGCAGTAGGGAAAAGTTGGTGGCTGGGAGCATTCAGCACTCTTCAGGAGCAGTGAGGTGGCCCTGCCAGGGATGGAGAGGAAGGCAGAAGACTGCCATTTTTGTAGACAGCAAATGAAATTTTGTGTTACAATAGTTCCGTACCGTTCTGGGGTGAGGATGGTTACACTGTAAAGAGAGCGTTCCACTTCTGCTAGGTTTGCCATGAAGATGCTTCCCAGCACAGATGACGGCTTGTTCTTGAGACCCCACTATGTGCAATGCCATAGGATGAAATGAAAGAGTAAGCACAGGGGAGGGGCACCTGTCCTCCCAGAGAGGAGGGGCCAAGAAGGCTACATCCGCAAACGCTGTCCTTAGGGATGAATAAATAGGAGAGAGGGACAGGGCTTTCCAGGCAAAGGAGGAGTCTGAGCAGGAAATAGGAGGGGCTGGAAGGAGTGCTGGAGGTGAGAGGGAGAATGGTGTGTCTCAGGAAGTGAAAGCAGGGCAGTCTGGTTGGTGCTATGGTGCAGGGGAAAAGGTTTGAGGGGAGCAGAGGAGCAGCCAGGGCCAGTCTGTGGTGAAGTTTCAGCTGCTTATCTGAGTGGCAACACTGGTCCTGGTCAGCAGGGATGGGAGAGCAGGGAATATTCACAAGGGTGAGGGTACAGGTCCCACGGTTGCCTTAGGCATGATTAAAACCACTGCCACCTGAGACTGGCTTTCTGGAGAAGATGCTAGGCAAGGGTGATGATGGTATGAAGAGACAGTCAAGCACCACATACAGATGCTGTGTAAGAAAAGGAGGATCTGGGAGTGTGGGGCAGAGTGAGGGGCCTGGGTGAGGTGGGGAGCTAGGCTCAGATGGAGACAATAGGCAGGGGAGACACAAAGCCTCCACCCAAGCTGGAGGGCCAGGCCCCAGCTCAGTCCTCAGACTCAGGCGACCCCACTGAGTGAGCTGGGTCATAAAGTCCCACAGGGCATCAGGAGACAAGATGCTCTGTCAAATTCGGGCTCATTATTAACAATATAATAATGTTAGAAAGTACAGGAACTATATAAAGAAGAAAATAAAGCCACCTAAATCCCATCATTCCACCATCTAGAGATAATCACTTCTAAACATTTTGTTATTTACTATTCCCTTTCATTACTACTACAACATAGAGTATAAGAAATGGATATTTGTTACAGTCCGTTTTCATGCTGCTGACAAACACATATCTGAGACTGGGAAGAAAAAGAGGTTTAATTTGATTTAGAGTTCCACATGGCTGGGGAGGCCTCAGAATCATGTCGGGAGGCAAGAGGTACTTCTTACATAGTGGCAGCAAGAGAAAATGAGGAAGAAGCAAAAGCGGAAACCCCTAATAAAACCATCAGATCTCGTGAGACTTATTCACAGTCAGGAGAATAACATGGGAAAGATCAGCCCCCATGATTCAGTTACCTCCCCCTGGGTCCCTCCCACAACATGTGGGAATTCTGGGAGATACAATTCAAGTTGAGATTTTGGTGGGGTCACAGCCAAACCATATCAATAGGTGTAAAATAAAAATGAATATATATTTTTAAAAACTATAATTGGTATTGCATCATATACAGTTTGGTATCATGATTTATTTTTGCTCAAAATATAGTGAAGAGTTTACTACAAACTCTCCGAAACCCAATTTAAAAGATTGCCTAGTCACTTGTTATACTGATGTGCCACAATCCGTTTTTCTGTTTTCTTATTGTTGGACTTTTAGTTTGTTGTGCATCATCTACTTTTATAAATAATATGACAACATATCTGGTTATTTCCTCAGAATAGATTCTTGGAAGTGGAATTACTGAGTCAAAGCCTATGACTATTTTAAGAATATATATATATATATATATATATATATATATATACACACACAAATTATCTTCCAGTAAGACTGTGCCTATTTACACACGCTAGCTGTGTATGTCAGCCTCTCCATACACCATCACAAGCACTGAAAACTATCAGTACATCAACCTTTGCCCTTATGATAATTGATACATGGTAACCCTTTCTAATTTTCATTTTTATTACCACGGAGATTGAACAATTTTTAAGCATAAATTTATCTTGTGTGGGCCAGGCGCAGTGGCTCATGCCTGTAATCCCAGCACTTTAGGAGGTCAAGGCAGGCAGATCACCTGAGGTCAGGAGTTCAAGACCAGCCTGACCAACATGGAGAAACCCCATCTCTACTAAAAATACAAAATTAGTTGGGCATAGTGGCACATGCCTGTAATCCCAGCTACTTGGGGGGTGCTGAGTCAGGAGAATCGCTTGAACCTGGGAGGCGGAGGTTGCAGTGAGCCAAGATAACTCCATTGTACTCCAGCCTGGAAAACAAAGAGTGAAATTCCCTCTCAAAAACAAAACAAACAAACAAACAAACAAAAACCTTACCTGTGTGTCTGGGTGCATGTATTTGTATTTTAAAAATTCATATCCTTAGTTCCTTTTTCTACTTTAATGGCACAAATATTTAAATGTCAGTTGGAAAAAAAATACTCTTCCAACCTACCTCAGAGCTGTTGTATTTCATAGCAAAGTCTACAGCAGAGTCGTGGCTATCGCTCTGACCATTTGAAACTCTTCGAGGGCCAGGTCATGGTCTTACTCAATCCTAAATCCCCCTCATCCCCCAACACTTTGTGCCAATGTGTGTTGCACAGAGAAAGTGCTCAACAAATGTTTGAATCAAATTGGACAGAATTAATGCTCCCAGCAAGCTGAGACTTCTCCCTTTAGCCTGGAGGTAGAACTGAGCCTTCCAGAGATGTGTAGCATTTGCTCTTCTGTGTCTCTTTCACAGATCTGCAGGGAACGAAGAAGAAGGTTAAATGAGGACAGGCAGCTCTGAAGGGACCGTCTTCCACATTGACAGAACCATAATGAGTTTGGGGAGATCTTGGTTCTGAGACAGTGCTGCTCAGTCCCACGCAGGCACCAGCCCTGACCCCTGCCCTGCAGAAGTCATAAGCCATGATTCATGCTGTTAGGAGCAGTTTTCATTCTTAACCTTTCTGGTCTGTCTCTTCCTGATCAGTTTGTCAGCCACTCCCTTTCTCAAAGTATTTCTGCTCATGACACTTTAATTGACTTTCCATATTTTTCTGTCCATAGCTCATTAAAATCCCATCTTCTTGCATATAATGATGTGCAAGTGTGCGAAGCTCTGCATTCCAAATTTCGGGTACTTTGAAGTTTGGAGTCTTTACACTCTGGCATTCTTGGCGCTTTACCGGGGAGGGAAATGATGAAGATCAATTTGTCTCTCACCACCACTTTCAAAATCTCTTGGGCAATGCCAAGAGAGGTATCCAGTGGCATATGAGAGCGCATGGAGAGATTACCCCTTCAGCCTAGCCAAGTGTTGATTTCCCAGCTATTGAAATGCCCCTCGCATATTCCTCGATCCGCCCCTCTCTCTGACGTAAACAAGGTGTCCTCTGCAGGTCTGTGCTTCAGAATCTGCTCCATACTGGTCACCTCCTTCTGTGCAAAATTCTGCATTTCCATTTCCATGAACTGACCTAGTCTTTACAATAACCCAAAACTGTGCTGTTGCCTTTATGCCCATTTTATTGACAGAGAAACAAAGGATTGAGAAATCAGTTCACACAGTTCTCCAGTAGCTTCTGGATGGGCCCAGTCCTCCCATCAAGCCTAATATGCTTGCCATTCTGCATGTTTCAGTGAAAAGGTGTCTCTTCTGGGAGCAGGCTGAAATGTGGGCCAGCCACTCTCAGAGCCCAGGCAGGGATCCTAGTAGCAGGAACCCCCTGAGAGAGAATCTCTTCTGGTGGTTCAAGATTGTCTGATCAGGTGGTGAGCAGGAACACAGAAAAGGGCTGTGGAGGATCTGAACAAAACCACGAATGAACTAAGCAGCATTTTGATTATGACTATGGACCCCTAGGGGCCTGGCGGGAGGATGTTGGTGTTCATGGTTCCAAGCAGGACGTACCCAGTGGCTTGGATCCCAGGGGGCATGTGGGAGCCAGTTGTCAGTGTCAGTGTAGACTCCAGCCTTGCCTGTCCCCAGGGCAGAGCTTCTAATAGGAGCCGTGGGTATTTTTAGTCTCACGTGTGCAGGCACAGGGCAAGGCGAGCTGGACAGGAACAGCTAATAAGCCTTGGTCCTTATTAAGTTGGGAAGGATGAAATGAGGGGAGGAGGGGGAGCCTGGTGGAACTTTTCACACGTCTCATTTTCAGAAAACTCTCTTTCTGTAATTCACAGAGAAATATTGAGGTCAGAGTGATTACGCACAGACCCAGTTGCAGAAACCTGAAAGTGGGGCACGTTCAGGTCCTATGGGCTGTGGGCCTCCTTCCCACAGGGCTCTGCTCTGCCCTCCAGGCAAGGAAGTTGGGACGAAGGGATGAGCAGCTTTAGGGCTTGGCTGTCAAGGCTCCAATGGTGGAGGTGAGGGCTTCGAAAAGGACTAGATTAGAAACCATGGCTTTACATGATGCTGAAAGCCACAGGGGATAGTTGAATGGTATCAGCTATTAACCTGAGTTCACAGATGAGGAAATAGAGGCTCAGCGAAGTACGGGACTTGGTAAGGCCATACAGTTCGGAAGTGGCAGAGCTAGGATTCCCGTCTAGTGTCCTAGACCAAGGGGCACCATTATGTGCCCCCAATGACAGGCAGTTGTGTGTAAGACTCACTGTTCATTTTACTAAACTCAGGAACATCTTTCTTTTTTCTATGCTAACTCTGTATCAGGAACTCTATCACTGGAATGGGGCAGTGAGGATGATACAATTCCTGCTCTTGAGGAGCTCTCAATATAGTGAGGGCAACATAGAGTCCACTCTCAGATGGACTTTGGTGCAGTGAGTGTGCAAGTTTGCCCTGTGGGAAACGCAGACTGGGAAGTGAAATTGGCAGCTTTCCAACCTTTGGTATTGAGCGTGAGGGCAGTCAAGGCTAGTATAATCTCGTGCAGTCCACTAGTGCCATCCATTTTCCTTCTGTACACCCTCTTCTGAGGGTGAGACTGGAGAGAGGGCTAGGAAGGGGCAGGTAAGTCCTCAGCCCCTTTCTGGGCCCTGTGGCTGTGGCAGTCTGTGGCAGGACTGCCTTAGCAAGGATGTGGGCAAGCCTTGGAATGCAGGTAGCACTTGGGCCTGGTTGTCGGCTACCCTCTTCCTCACCACTCCTATCTTCATGGTTTAAGAGCAATGGGAGAGAGAATGAAAATTGTGATTTGGGGTGAAAGCATTTTAGTTTCTTGCAGCCTTCCTGCCCAGCCCAAAGCCAGCCATGGCATGTGCTTCTGCCCATCTGTTTATCCCTCCACTGTACCACATACTTAAGCACCACGTTCTTTCATATCCATCCATCCACTCCATCTATCCACCCATCCATTCACACTCTCATCCATCCCACTTAGCTATGCCTTCCATCGCAACCTAGACACAGCTGAGACGGGTGGATCACCTGAAGTCAGGAGTTCGAGACCAGCCTGGACAACATGGCAAACCACCAGCCAATCCCACCCTTCTATTCCTTCCATTTAATATGCTTTGTCCATTCACCCATTCTTTATTCATTCACTTGCCCCCTGCCCCCTCCCCCCATTCCCATCCAATTACGATTCCTTCATTCCATCTGTAACTGACACTGTGTTCTAGGCCTGTGTCTGGTGTTGTGGGGATACACAGATGAACACATCTCTCTCTCGTAGTTGACCTATAAGATAGTATATAGATCCACTTATGAAGATAACAGTGGAATTGAAGAGGGTCCCAAGAGAAGCAACACAAAGAATCTAGCTAAAGAGGAAGAGAAAGCTGAAAAAGGAGCAATTGAAATGTTTGGCACTCTCCTTCCTGGGAAGATACTATGAAAAGAAAGATGAGAGAGAGAGAGAGAGAGAGAGAGAGAGAGAGAGAGAGAGAGAGAGAGAGAGAGAGAGAGAGAGAGAGAGAGAGAGAGAGAATGCGAGAGAAGTCTAAAAGGGGGTAGCGGGGGCGCGA